>PVIC010028763.1:0-22986 GCA_004025085.1 Thryonomys swinderianus
CTAAATTGCTCAGGCTGGGCTTGAACTTGTAGTCCTCCTGCCTTGGGCTCCTAGTCGGCTGGGATTACTGGTGTGCACCACTGTGCCTGGCCTGAACGACATCTGAAGCATCACCGCCGCACTCCCAGCAGTTCCCTTACTCACAGGCACCCACTCCGGCCCCCGCTGACCCTCTGCCACTGACCGGGCAGGCTGGGCCTGGCTGTGGTATGAAAGCGTGCACGTGGGTACTGACCTCCTTTTCGATGATAGCCACTTGCTTCTTGGCCAGCTTCTCCAGCTCGATGGACGAGTTGTTGGCATGAGTCTCCACCTCCTTCTGTAGCTTGAGGCGGTGCTCGTCCATCTCAGCCTTCAGCTTGTTCTCCAGGGCGATCAGCTGCTTCTGGTGCTGGCGCCGCATCCGCTTATAACCTGACATCTGTTCCCGCAACTCGTTCTCCTGCTCATGCTCATGGATCTGCCGTGTAACCTGAATTGGGTCGGGGACAGAACTCAGGTCACCAGGTTCCTGAGACATCAACTTTTGGGCAAAGGAGAACCGTTTAGCATTATTTACATTATCACCCTTGAAAGACCTCCTCTTTGCCCAGTGTCACCTGGGGTAGACACTCTGCTTGGTTCTCTGTGTACTTCCTCTCTGTTGTGCTCAAAACTATCTGGTTCATGCATTCATTCTGCACCTCTGTGAGGTAGGTGTTAACTGCTCTCATTTTACAGATGAAGAAATCAAGACTTCAGGGAAACACAGTAATGTATTCATTCAACCCACACAGGCTTTCATATTTTTAATATGCCACCATATATCTGCCCAAGGTCCTGCAGTTAATGAGTGCAGCTGGCGTCCAGGGATATCTGTCCATTCCACAGCCACTATGCCACAATGCTGAGACTGCTCAGCCTTGATGCCAGGGATGACAGCCTGCTGGGGAGGGCTGTCCAGTGAGATGTGGGTGATTAGCCTCATTCCTAGACTCTACCGACTAGGAGCCAGGAGCAGCTCCCAAACCCTGACCATCTAGTATCTTCAGACATTGCCAAAAGTTGCCTGATGGGCAGAATTTCTTCATTAAGAAGCACTTCACTCTTTTGTTATTGCTATTAGCATCATATCCCTAACAGTTCCAGAGATCTTGAATATTCTTCCAAACTGTGAAAAGGATTTATGTATCTACTATTGTTACAATGATTAGGGTGGGGATCTTTTAAATCATCTGTTTTTCCCCAACCTCCTCTCCACAGAGAAGCTGTTAGCAAATTTTAATAGTTTTCTTTTAAAGAGGAGAAATACTTCTATGATTTTTAGATGACTATTTTTTTTTTTTTGTAACTTCCTTAAGTCATCCTCAAGTGAATATCCAGGCTGAAGAGCGCAAATAGAAATTCTGGAACCTCTTGTGTCTCTCTACTGAACCTTTTGTGATTTCCCAGTCGCTTCTTCAATTTGTGATCCTTGATTTTCGTGTAAGATTCCCTGATCATTTCCTTCTCATTTTTTCAATTTTAGAAATAACAACTTTAATTACAGAATTTCATAATTCTAGTTTTGTTGTTCACTCAGTATAAAAGCCCTTTCTCCCCAAATGAACCCCTAAACCCCAGTTTTCCTGGAAACTTTCATGCTGTTATTAATGCTCTGTACTATTTTCAGTTTATGGGTCAAAGTGCATGTTAGACAAAGAAGAGCTTGTCTGTTCCTTTTAGGTGTCCCTGCGTACTTGATGGGGTCCACACTATCAAGAGAATGCTGTGCTGTCACTGGATAGTGTTATCACAGTACACCACTGAATAGTAGCCGAACTTTGAAACCTTTTTAGCTGAAACTATGAGGTTTCACACTCGTTTCATTTTTCTGAAGGACAATCCTCTTTTTTTTTAAAGTATGAGGAATAGGAGCAAAAGATAGTTCAAGATTGGAAAAAGGTTAGCATCACCAAAAAAAAGATCTAATATGCTAATGAAGTGAATGATGTATTTTATCGTCACAATAATGTATTTTATTTATTTAAATTTAGGGTCCTAAGGATTGAACTTGGGGCCTAATAAAAACTGTACCATTTAGCTACACCCTATTTGTAATTTTTTTTTTTTTTTTTTGCTTTTTGAGACAGGGTCTTGCGTTGTAGTTCAGGCTGGCCCTGAGCTCACTATGGTGCCCCAGGCAAGCCGCCGCGAACTCAGCAATCCTCCTGTCTCTGCCTCCTGAGTGCTGGGATGACAGGCATGAGCCACCACATCTGGCATTGTGGTATGTGGTGTTGATTGTTGGTGGGCGTGTTTCCACGCCCAGCATTATATGTGGTTACCGGGGATCGAACTCAGGTCCTTGCGCTTGCGAGGCAGGCGTTGGAACCACTGAGCTAACCCTCCGGCCCCCCTGTTTGTAATTTTTAAAAAATGGACTTAGTTTCCAGATTAAGGGAAAGAAATAGTTTGAAATGTAGTAAAAATTTTACTTTGTTATGCTTACATTTAATTTTTTTTTTCTTTTTTGTTTTGCTTTTTGAGACAGAGTTTCACTAGATAGCCCAGGCTAGCCTTGAACTCATCAGCCTTCTGCCTCAACCTTCCAAGTTCTGGGATTACATGCATGCACCACCATGCCTGGCTAAGCTTATGTCTTTTTGATTTACAATTTAGAGGGGGAAAAAAAATTCAGTCAACAGAAAGGATACTACTTAGTGCTTTCTGAATTTACTATTTGTTTCTACATAAATGTGGTAAGAAATGTCAGTTCCAGGGAACTGAGTTTGAGATGCTCTTTTATCCAGATAGTTATTTTTTCTTATTTTAGTACTTGTTTTGTTGGGGGTGTGTTCCTGGGGATTGAGCCTAGGGTCCTTGCTTGCACTAAGCTACATATCTAGCACTTTTTATTTTGAGACAGGGTCTCAGTAAGTGGCTAAACTGTCTATGCTGGGACAATCTTCCTGTCTTCCTGAGTCGGCCTCCCAGACTGCTGAGTTTATAGGAATGTGCCACATGCCTGGTCTAGTATTACTTCTACAATTGGATTTCCATAGCTGAGGAAGGGTACTCTTTAATGCTACCATGAAATATTTAAAACTTGCCATAAGCAGTGGCATATGGCAATAAATATTCTCATTTATGGCCCTTCCCTAGACTGGGAAGGCTAAAGATAAAGCAGAAGTGAGCCAAGAAATATTTTGTCTTAATTGGCAGGTAGGTCTCTATAAAGAGTGCTCCTACTGGCTCCTAGGGCATAGCTGGTGCATGCTCATGGCAAAGACAAACAACAAAGCTCAACATACTCTCACTGCACCTCCCTGAATTCCAGGGCAGGAGTTTTGTGTTTGAATGGTCCCCATGATTCAAATAAACACTTTCTTGAACTCCAAAGAGTATTACCTTCCAACTGCCACAATAAAACTTTCTAAGTTTCATATTGTCTTTCTGGGTACACAGAGAAATATTCAATATTTTGCTAGGCATGGCGGCACATGCTTGGAATCCCAGCACTTAGGGAAGCTGAGGTGGGAGGATCACAAATTCAAGACACTGTCTCAAAATTAAAAAATGAAAAAGGACTTGAAATGTAGCTTAATGCCAAAGGCCCTGGGTTCAGTTCCCAGTACTAAAAAAAGAAAAAAAAAAAAAAAAGAGAGAAATACTAAGTTTTTATAATTCTGGGCTCTAGTTAGAAACATTTAAAATAAAAGTATAATCAGTTTTTCATTTGTGAAGTTTAGCGTGAAATATATTAAAATATGTTAATTATTGTGTATGGCTATGTGTTTTAAGTTTATATTGGGAGTCTGAGGAACACATCATTTGGCCAATATTTTTCAAGCTAATAACTTTATTATGCTGTATAGTCTCTAAAGTGCTTTCACACAAAAATTACCTCTTTTTATTTTTTGATATCTGGAATTGAATTCAAGGCCTCATGTATATATGTTTTTTTTTCTCTATTTTTGAAAGAGTGTCATTAGGTTGCCAGTCTTACCTTAGATTCTCAATGCTCTCACAAAAGTTAAAGCTGGAGAATGGTAAGTCTAAATTATAAACAGAATAAGTCTGAACATGGGAAATAAAGAAATGTGACTGAAGTTTTTACAGTGGAAGTCTTAAATATGTGATCAAATAAGCGCAAAAGTGAGTACTGCCATCATGCTACACCCAAGGGTTTATGTAGAGAAAATCCTTACTCTGTACCTTCCTACACAAGTGACTCTGGGCAAATGATTTAATATATAAAGAGGAACTATGAATACTTTGCTCAGGGTTGCAGACTGGAAAAGATAACACAAGTCAGAGTGCCTAGCAAGGTGTTTGACATGTAGGAAATATTTAATACACAACAGTTTCTTTCCTTTTCCTGCTAGGTTCTGAGAAACATTTTTTCCTTCTGCTTTGCATTTCTGATCATGGGGATATGAATAAGAATAACTGGGTCCAACCATAAGGGCAAGTGAAACAACAAAACCCCACCTATATTCAACTGGTCGATTTTAAGAGTAAACGTGGAGCTGGGTGTCGTGGAATACTCCTATAATCCCAGCACTCCAGGGGGGCTGCATGAGACAGAAAGATTGCAAATTGGAGACCAAACCGGACAATTTAGTGCGATGGTATTAAAATAAAACATAAGAAAAGGTTTAAGGATATAGCTCAGTGTGATGGCCCTGAGTTAAATCTCCAGTACCACCAAGAGATAAAAACAAAAAACAAAAACACACATGGGGTTGGGGATGGTGGTGCAGTTCAGTCATCAACCAAGTACTTAGGATGCTCAAGGCCCGAGTTGATGCAATGCCCCCTCAAATGACTATTTATAATTTCTATTATTTATTTTTGAAGTGAAGGGCTTTGAATCTAGGGCCTCATGCATGTTAAACTACTGAGTTATATCCCTAACCCATAAAGAATTTCTGAATCTGAAATATTACCATTTCATATATTTGGCCTTTGTAAAGAATTATAAGTAAATAATAAACAATAACCAATCAAAAGGATGACTGAAACTTTTTTCTTTCTTTCTTTCTTTTTAGTTTTTTAGTTTTTTGGCAACAGGGTCTCACTTTGTAGCTCAGGCTTATCCTGAACTTACTATGTAGCCCAGGGCATCCTTGAATCACAGTGATCTTCCTGCTCTGCCTCCAGATTGCTGGGATTAGATGCATGAGCCATCACACGTCACTGAAACTTTTTTCTCTTACAAAACTTCTTTCTTTACATGTTCAGTGCTACCTTATTTAATTCCCAGCAATATTTAGTTCTAAAATAAACTCTTTTATCCAGTGTTTGGAATGTGCCTATTATGTATAAAACAGTGCTCTAGGAAGCTAATAAGCAACTCATTGAACATAAAACAGGAGCATGATGGCTGATAATGTTACCCTCTTAGGAGATCAAAGCCAATTATAAGATTAATTATTTGTAAGAATCAAAATGAGGTATATGATAAAAGTGGCCACCTCAGCACTTAGCACGAATGAAATTTATATCAAGTTCTTAAAAAGAATACAATGAGTCACATTTTGGCATTAGAGATGTGACATTACATACTTCAGAACACCTAAGGAGAAAATGTTTTAAGTCCTTACCAAAAGTAATGATTGATACCAGGAAATTCTGTTTTATAACAGAAAACATTACATGAATAGCAATGAAATTCACTCTTTGGAATCCAAATACTCATATCGTAGTAGGGCCCTAGGAGAACTAAATTGTTCACTCACTCATTCAATGTATTTACTGGTCATGTGAGTTGGACATGTTGATTGGACAGCCCAAGTGTAAAATGGTATCAGCAATGATCTTAGTGAGTTAAAAAGCCAAGAATAAAGAAGATATATAGCATTTTGATAAGAATCCTCTGGTGCACTATCTGGGAAGAAAACATACTTTCAAGCATTTAGAAGCAGAACTGAGCTTGAGAGGGGTGAAAGAGTAGCATTAACTGCTCATATTTTTATTCTTATGTATCAAATTTATTCAGCTACCAAATTTTACAATTAGCTGAATAACTGGGCTACATTTTTAAGGCTCCAAATGTAGATTCCCTTTTTATATATTTATCTATTAAACCTGGTAAAGCCAAGTTAAATAATCTACATGTGCATGAATAGAACAATAATCATTGTTTTCTCCCTGCTTTTCTAGGGACAACAGACTCAAGAGTCACCTGCTTATGTTCCTCTCCCTAATGTGTGCTCTATCACAAACTCACCTGTGCAGCGAGACCACTGCATGGTCTGAAGCAAATGGCAGAACTGTCTGGTAGACACACACGGCCTTAGTGCCCCTTATGTTAACATCTACCCCAGACACTGCCTGCGACTCAGGATATTACAGAATTTTAAGAAATGACATCAGATGTAGTAACAGCTGAAAACAGTCTCATGGGTCACAAATGTAATGAAAACATTAGGATCTCCATTCATCATCAGTAAAAACTTAAGGAAGGCACATCTCAAAGGGCCAAGGAGTCAGAGAGGTAATTCTGATGCATTAAGTGAACTGCTCTGTTCTCCAGGTAACAAATGAGCTCAGTATGAACTTTCCATATGAAGAAGAAAGAGGAAAGATAAAAAGGATGCTGTGAAATACCTCTCCCTCCTAATTCTTCAAAATAAGGTCAGTAATATTTGCTCTTACAAGATTATAATTAAAAAACTATAATTCTAAAGTTTCCACAGGTTTCAAGGTTGGTGGCCTTTCTTTTTCCTTTGTTACAGATGCAATGGTGCAGCAGTTCATAAAAATACAAAAATCTCAGGATGAAGGTGCCCCAAAATAAGAACATCTAACAGAGAGAGCCTGTAGCTCATGGACTTGAGCTTGTCAATAACTTTGTTCAGAAGCACGATGTAGGAAAAGTAATCATGAGGGGAGAATTATAAAGCTAGGCCTCTTTTAGATTTATGTCAAAGAGGTAGGCTCAAAAGGCAAATTTTAGGAATGGTAATATTTTTTGTTAGGTTGCAAATTGATTTAAAATATAGTCTCATCATTTATCTTATAACTAAGAATCTAATTTCTAAATTTCTACTCTTTTGCTCTTCACTTCTGGATGTCTCTGCAACTTGTTAGCACCTTCCGCTGGAATATTATAAAGAAAGAAAAAAACCAAAATCAATCAATCAATGTAGTACTGCTATCAACTCTGAGAAGTGAGGTGAGGTTTCAATGATGACTTGATTATTCCTTAAATCAGGCCTTCATTTGCCATTTTTTTGCACTTACTTTTATGTTATTTATGTTATTTTAGTTCTTTTCATTTGAGCTGATATCCATTAAAAACAATAGGATTCATAATATATATTTTTTCCTACTATATTTTTAAAAATTAAAGATTTATGATGTTCCAGTGTCCTGACTTAATACTCCTATTGGAACTAACCTTCAAATTAATATAATGGATAGTAGAATTGTAGTATTTGATAATATACACATTGAAATAACCGTACCAATAGTTAGTGTTCACAACAGGACATGGAACAATATGTCACCAAGCCACTTTTCCCTTTCATTAATTTATTTTTCTTCTTAAAATCGTGAGATACAAATATCACCGAACTATGATAAGCTTCCATCAATCCCAACATGTAGTATAAAGTGCTACGTTTGGAAATGATACACCACAAAACCAACTTGTTTTTGTAGCTAAAACACCAACCCGTTGGCTACTCTGTTTTTAAGTTAATATAGGAGCACAGGCCTTCTAACAAACTGAAACTCCAACAGAGGTGGATCCCAGCAGTACTCTGGATGGGCATCATGAATGAAGCCTGTCGGACTCAGAGGGGTTCCTGAGGACTTTGCCCAGAGCCTGGAGTGGCCTGGTAGGGAAGCAGCTTTTAGCATCCACAGAGAGAAAGACTGTGATGGCTGATACACACACTGAGTAGCCATGGGTGATTTCACAGATGCCTGTGTGAGATTATTTTGGCATGGCTGTAGTAATCTTATAGGGAGGGAGGAGAGTCATGAATATATGATGTGGGAATGAGGGTGTGGCAAGTGGGAAAAGAAGGGAACCTGTCCCAGAGAGGGGAAAAACAGTGTAACGCCTGCTGCCATGCAAAACCTGCTGGTAGCGTTCTGAGGCTCAGTCCTTCTTCACCATTTCTCCTCTAGCCTCAGCATGAGTAGGTTTGGTTAAAGGTACAAGTCTCCTAAGAGTCTGTGGTAAGTAGTAACAGTTCTCTCAAATGCCATATTTCTTCTTTTGTCAGATACCATGGCACCGAGGTAATTATTATTTAATAATCCCATGATGCTTTATTTGGACTCTAAAGCACATTTTTTGGTGCTTAACAATCATTAGCAAACACATAGTGGACATTTTAAGATCTCCATTACACCCTACAGCACTGCTTTCAAATGAAAAATTGTCCATCAAAGAGATTATATGAAACTTCTATATAAAAGAACTTAATAGTGGGATTATTTATAAGCAGTCTAAATTAAATTGCTTGCTTTTAGAAAGCAGCAGGAATAAGCAATATGTAGGTGCTTTAACTTCCATTTTCTTTACACTTGGATTTTTAAAGATTATAACTCAACGTACATTTCAGAGATAATCAGAGCCTTTAAAAGACTTGACAAATAAAAGTAGAAATCAGGTTTGAAAAATAGGACAAGAAAAAATGATCATTTCTGGGTCGGCCTTGGATGATGTCATCATAGGTTCTAAATGTAACAGCCAAGCAGTGTATACTAACTCTTCCTGCTCATGTGACCTCTAGCATCAATTTGAGTAAAACAACTAATATTTCAATCATATTTTGGGTGGGAAGTGAGACAGAGGAGGAAAAGATTAAAGAGAGTTTAGAATGGCAAGGATGAAATGATGTGAGTGTGTGTGTGTGTGTGAGTGTGCGAGCGCGCACGCGCACGCGTGGGGGGCCAAGGGGAGGAGGCATGAAAACTAACTCTTCAGCACACACCCCTTTTGCTACTACAAGGGCATCCAGCAATCACATTTGCAATAGTAAAAATGCTGAAGAATCCTACAGTCTCTGTTCTTCCACAATCCTCCCTACCCTCTCCTACAAAGCCTCTCTTGCTTTATTGATGCCAGAAAAATTCTTCAGGGGTTAAATAGGGAAGTGCAGCCCCTACCATTGTTGCAATAAATAAATGAATGAACCAGAACGAACCAGCAATCCACCCCTAGGAAGCAAGGATCTGGTTTTTCTACAATTATAGATGTCAGCCAGCAACCATACATTTTTAAAAAATTACCTTTTATCTTGTGATATGTGTATTACAGACACATATGCATCTGTACAAAAAAAGCACAGTGCCCTGCACACACACACACACACACATCACTATCTTTAAAAATATTCTTAGCATTATTTATTTCAATTAAAAGACAGATAGCTTTTAAAAAATTGGACAGGCTAACAACTCATCTCAAAGGCCGTACATTTTGCACATACAGCATATACAAATACACACACACATACACACACACCAAAAAAAAAAAAAGATGTTTTTTTTTTTTCCCCATGCCATAGACAATGCTAAAATATCGGAGATCAGGTTGCTATGCCAACAGATTGGGTTTTTTTTCCTAAAATGAATAAAATTACTAGGAGGGAGAAAACATTCTTAACTCCTTTCTTCCCATCCATGGAGCCGTGAGAGGCTCAGGGAGGGCGAGAGGCTGCCAGACGGGGAGGAGGGGAAGGAAAGGAAGGTGGGTAGAGGGGTGTTTGCTTACCAAAGATGCTGATTTGATCGTGGCAAAGCGCTCTCGGTTCCGGTAGTGGAGGGCCTGGCTCTGAACTGACTGGGTAGGCCGCGGCTCAGGCCTGGGATCGCCGTGGCCCGCCTCATCCCTTATGAATACATGATCCTGCAGAAATGGATAAAAACAAGGAGAAAGTCCAGCTGTGCTCTTTCCTCGCCGGCTGCCTCTCTCTCACCCCTCTTTCTGCACAAGCACTGCTGTTTGAAATGCATAGTTTAGCTCTCTGCTAGTCCCCGCAGCTCCCACGGTACAAAATGAATAAGCAACACATTGCAGCCTTCAGTTAGGAATGTCAGCTGATCGCTAGTGGGATGCCTTCTGAATCCCTGGCAGGCTTTTTCTTTACCTCCAGAATTACATATATGCAAAAGAAAAAAAGAATAGAAAAAACAATGCAATGTACAGACTCCTTAGAACAGTTTGCTTAAAACGCTGTAACCAAATAATTCCTTTAAAAATGTCATGTCCATGTCTAGCAAGGAAGATGCTGGTGGCTTTTAACATAAAAGCGAGCCTCCGCCTCATTCCCTTGAAAGATCTGCGTTCTCAATTTAATTTTATTTGAGCTCTGGTCGGAAGGATCATCGTTCTGCCTAGAATCAGTGGAGGCTTGTGCTGAACTGCCTCTCTATCTTGTGCTGGGAAGATTCGGCAGTCACTGAGGGATCCTGCTTTCCAGTCATGATCGTACACAGTTCTAGCACCTTCTCTCTACAGCTTCTGAAAGGATTTTTTTTTTTTAGATTTAAAGAGACAGGCGTACAATTTCAACCAAATGATACTTTCACAAATTCTCCCTCAACTCAGCATTGGTATGTCACCAGTGTAGGGAAAGCCAAAATTTAATGCCCTTGACTGATTTAATCAAGTCTATGCTACTTGATAGGCAAGGATGATTAATCTTATTCTAATGCCCAGTGAAAAATAACATTCCCTGTAAGGATAATAATGGATGTTTCTGAAATGACTTTTAAAGGGGAAAATGCTTTTAAAAGGAAGGCTGTTCTTTCTATAAAAGATGAAGTGGTCAGTCAGCAAGTACCATTAGCCTTTCAGAAAAATAAGGCCCTCTAGTAATTTGCAACTTAAACACATGTACAACCATGGGGGATTTTTAGATAGTACATGTTCAGGATGGGGAAGGAGAAATTAATTCCTTATTTCCCTAGGGTCTTAGGTGAAACCATTTGTAAGAAGTCAGTTTTGCATTTTGTCCATGACTAGTTGAAAATTTTTATGATTACACTTTCCTTCAATTAGCAAAAACTAAAGAGGTTCAGAAAACATAGAATTTTTATTATTTGAAATTTTGAAAAGTCAATGCACATGATTCCTTGAGGAAAATTAAATTTTATATCCAGATTTTTATGTAAAAGCTACAACCCAAGATTAAATTTATCCTTGAACTGATTTTTCTTGTATATATTTAACATGTTTTCACATGCTGGGAGGGTATTTACTTTAGGTCTGCATTCAGGCATTTTTTTCCCTTTTATGTGTTATTATAGTTCAAGTAATGAAGATACTTATAATAAATTTGTCATTGTGGGCATAGATATCAAATTCAAGGGAGCTTCTATAGTTATGCTGTCCAATAAAATAATCATTAGCTACACAAAATATAAATTATATATGTATATGTACACACACACACACACACTTCAAAATAATTATCTGTTTGTTTGTTGGGAATCTGGGAGTTAAACCTAGAGCTTTCATCAAATTATAATGCTCGCCCTTTTTTTATACGGAAGATCTTGCTAAGTCATTCAGTTGCCCAGGCTGGCCTCAAAGTTGTGATCCCTGTCTCAGCTGCTCTGAGTGCTGGCATTATATGGATATGCCACTATACCTGACTCAAATATAGTATTTTGTTTTCTCTAGTACTGGGGATTGAACTCAGGGCCTTGTGCTTGCCAGGCAGGCACAGTGCCATTGAGCCAAATCCCTGAAGTCCCTCAAATGCAGTATTTTAATTAATGGGAAATAAAATGTGAAATTCAGTTCCTAAGTTGCACCAGCTACCTTTCAAGCCCTCAATGATCATACTTAATGGCCACCAGAATGGACAGCACAAATAATGTTTCTGGCAGTGTAGGAAGATTTTTTAGACCATATGCTAGGTTACAAATCTATCCATTAACCTGTGTTTTTGAAACAATTATGATTATTCTGCATTAGTCTGACTTATTCAACATGAAAAACCAACAGGTTTGTGACTAGCAAATAGTAGCAATAGGTGTAAGGTTCTAAAGAGGAAGACACTGGCAACTATTTTTTTACTACTGTGTATTTATTAACAAATCATATTTATGCCTAAAATTGAATTTACTTAATCCTAGAGAGCTATGCAGCTTTTGAATGCCCAACTAAAAACATATAGAAGTATTTGCCTGTTCTTTTATAAGCAGCCTTAATAAGTCATAGTTTTGGTGAGTATTTATTGTCTAGCTTATTAAGCACATCACTGAGAGATGGACTTCAAATATATAGCAGTTGCTAAGTTTCAAATTATAGTAAACTGATTTACAAAGACAACCAAGGTCAACAGGTCAAAACAGAACTTAATGTGCACAATTATTTGAATATATAATTGTGTTAGCTTGTTTTATTTCTGATAAAAATTAGTATTTTGGCCAGGCGTGGTGGCTCACACTTATAATCCCAGCACTCAGGAGGCAGAGACAGGAGGATTGCTGAGTTTGAGGCTTGCCTGGGCTACACAGTGAGCTCAGGGCCAGCCTGAACTACAAAGCAAGACCCTGTCTCAAAAAAAAAAAAAAAAATTAGTATTTTGGTTTTAGGACCCCACATAAGCCATACTACAATTTCTAAATTCATTAAATGTAAGGAAATCTAAATACACTAGAAGAGTTAAAACTCAAAATCACATTTATTTTAGTTGACACATGCATAATTAAATAACCCAGTTTTTAAAAAATTAATGCTGGTTTAAAGGTTACTTTGAAGAACAAATCCAAAATTTTAATCTATTTTAAATATAATGAATAATGCTAACAATATCATTCTTTGCTACCTCCTAAATTGTCCTTTTATAAAATCATTTAAAAAATTATATTTTAAAATTATTTTTCAGAGCAGTTTTATAACAAAGACCACCATCGCCAAATGTCTTAAAATATTACACAAAGGGCAATAAAATGGGGCAATATTTTTGTTTAACAGAAGATATCCACTTAAAGTGCATTTGGAAATAATATTTGAGGTCATGATGGATACTGAACTTAGGGCTTTAAACATACTAAGCATGCTCTTTATCACTGAGCTTCATCTCCTGTCTTAGGAAATGAATTTTTAAATATTCACTTTCACTGCATAAAATGTGTTAAAAACTCTGAAGACAACTTAATGAAGCAATTTAAAGATGAGGGGAGCATGACTTAAGGAGTAAGCCCAAACAAATTAAAGCATCAACTTTATTGGGCACTTTGTCTACTACCTACATTGCCCCTGCAAATAGCAGTCCCTGTGAAAATGACCATTACACCTGGCTCCCAGAATTTTGAATAGCACACATTTTGAGATTAATAAGGGAAAGGATCAATTTGCTATTTGATGTGGTTAGGCAATAGATGCAAATTATTTGCTAATGATGACCACAAAGCCAACTTCTTCTTTTAAGAATGATTTTATAAGATGAAGAACAAATATTTTCTACTTTACCAAGACCAAATATGTGGTTTGGATGTAATTTACCTTTAAAACATTATCATCTAGAACCAAACAAAATAGTTACTTGGAATTCCAATAGGATTAGGGGCTAGTTTTAAGTAAATGTATGCTGATCTGATGCATTTATGACATTCTTTCATTATAAAAGATAAACTTCTGCAGATTAAAAAAGCTATCATGATGTTTGTTATGTTTGGTCAAAATCTTTACTGGAGGGCCAGGGATGTACGTCAGAGGTGCTGGCTGGGCCTGCTTGATAAGTGCAAGGTCCTGAGTTCAATCCCCAGTAACAGGAAAAAAAAAACTTTAATGGAAAGAATTAAACTTTTATATGATGTAGGAGGTATAAATGTTACTCTTACACCCTGGACCTGAGCTTTACTTTTATTTAGAGGTTTTCCCGGGGTTTCTAACACACTTTACCGATGAAGATTCGGGGCACAGTCACTTATCTAGTGTTTACACGAACTTGAACCTGAGATTGGAAGCCACTTCTCCACACACCCATGCATTTTGGATCTACCTTTACCACGGTGCTCATCACACTTACTTGTCTGTCTTTGTGTGAGACTGTGGGCTTTTTGAAGGCACAGAAAAAGTGGTCTGAAAAACTCTCAGCCTTCCTGGCACCTGGCATGTGCTTGATACTTAGTAGGCATTCAGTAAATGTTTGCTGCATAAATAAGCTCGAGAATACAAGTCTGGGAGATTTTGAGAAAAATGACATTTTCTCTTGGATTATTTAACAGAATTCAAATTTGTATTTCATAAAAAACCTGCCATCTCTGTACTCTAAGAAAGTCGTAGAAGAGTGACACACATACAAGCACACTCTGTGGCAGTAGGGGGTGGATGTGTCTAAAACTGGCTTTCATCTGATGACATGAAACCTTTCTATAGCCTCTCACACTTTTGCATTGTGGAGAAGGGATCAACAAACTCATGGTCTCACTTTTGTTTTATTCATTTCACAATTATTCAGTGATAGCTGGAGCAGGCATAGCTACCGAAAAGCCGGGGCTGGAGAAAGGGACAGAAGATGAAAAAGGGTACTTTAATTTGGATGGGCAGTCCGAGAGGGGAGAGGGCACAAAGCAGAAGGCTGAGGCTACAGAGGTGATTCCAGGGAGGTGCTGTACTGGTTCTCTGTATCTTCATATGCTAATTTACTCTTACTTTGGCAAATGTAAATTCCAGAGTCAAAGAACCCACCCCTGTGCTCAGTAAAAGTAACAGGAGAGGCCACTAAACCAAGTGAAAGTTAAATTAGAACTTCCCAGTTCCTCAAGGACATTTCTTTTTTCCTCTCACAAAAATGATGAAAGCTGTTTAAAAAAGAAAAGTGAAAAGAACTAATAGTGACTAATAGAAAGAGCTAAATAAAGAAAGCTTTAAGAATGATTTAAAAATATTTTCTCTACGTGATCCCTAAAAAGGAGATTGCTATGATTAGACTTTTGGTATGCTGTCTAAATAAAATAACACTGATTAAAGAAGAGTGATTTTTTTTTTTTTTTTGCTTTTTGGAGACAGGGTCTCGCTTTGTAGTTCAGGCTGGCCCTGAACTCACTATGGTGCCCAGGCAAGCCGCCATGAACTCAGCAATCCTCCTGTCTCTGCCTCCCAAGTGCTGGGATTACAGGCGTGAGCCACCATGCCGGCACTGTGGTATGAGGTGTTGATTGTTGGTGGGCGTGTCTCCACACCCAGCATTATATGTGGTTACCGGGGATCGAACTCAGGACCTTGCACTTGTGAGGCAGGCGCTGGAACCACTGAGCTAACCCTCTGGCCCCAAGAAGAGTGATTTTAATATATGAAAATCTGAGGATCTATACTGATACTAGAAGGTAACGGCAGACAGAGGTAATTCATTCTAGACACTAACAATACACAAAAATATTTCCCTTCTGTATTGTAATGGATTAAACCCAGGGTCTGTGCAGACTAAATATACAGTCCACTACTAAATTATACCTCTAGTCCCTAAATATAACTTTTAACTGACAAATCAGAAAAATACAGACTACTGAACAGGACAATGCAGAACAATTTATTTGCAGTATTTAAACACACAGTGGTTTGTGGTGTGCATGTGTGGTCCTGGGGGATGATAGTCTTCACACTGAGCTATATCTAAGGCTTGTTTTTAAGTTTAGTTTTGTTTTTTTTTGAGACAGGGTCTTGCTTTGTAGTTGAGGATGGCCCTGAGCTCACTATGTAGCCCAGGGAAGCCTCAAACTCAGCAATCCTCCTGCCTCTGCCTCCTGAGTGCTGAGGTGTGGCCTGGAGTGTAAGCCACCACGCTTGGCACTGTAGTATGTGGTACTGATTGCTGGTAGGCATGAGTCAGCATGCCTGGTATTGTTGTATGTGGTTACCGGGGATTGAACTCAGGACCTTGTGCTTGCGAGGCAGATGCTGGAACCACTGAGCTAAATCTCTAGCCCTAGTTTTCAATTTTTTGAAACAAGGTCTTGTTATGTGGTTCAGGATGTTCTTGCATTCATTACATAACTGAGGTAGGCCTCAAAACTGTAGTGATCCTCCTGCCTCAGCCTAGCAAGTGCTGAGAATACAGGTACATGCCATCACACCTGGCTTTAATTTTTTACTTTGAGATATCTCTCTTGCTGAGTTACTAAGTTACTGAGGCTGGACTCAATCTTTTGATTCTTCTATTTCACCCTCCCAGAGGGCTGGGGTTAGAGGCAAATGCTAACACAGTGGGCTTGCACTATGGTTTTAAGAAATATGATGGAGGAATCAAACTAAATGACCACAAAGAAACTGTGCTGAATCAAAAATTTGCTCTGGACATGAGCTAAATATGTTATACACATTGAACTTCCCCCTATGAAAGTGGGTGGAGGACAGAGCAAGATGGATGATGAAGGATGGTGATAGAAATGATCAAGGTATGGGCCGGAGGGTTAGCTCAGTGGTTCTGGTGCCTGCCTTGCAGGCGCAAGGTCCTGAGTTCGATCCCCGGTAACTACATATAATGCTGGGTGTGGAGACACGCCCACCAACAATCAGTACCACATACCACAATGCCGGATGTGGTGGCTCACGCTTGTAATCCCAGCACTCGGGAGGCAGAGACAGGAGGATTGCTGAGTTCGCGGCGGCTTGCCTGGGCACAATGGTGAGCTCAGAGCCAGCCTGAACTACAAAGCGAGACCCTGTCTCAAAAAGCAAAAAAAAGCAAAAAAAAAAAAAAAAGATCAAGGTATAGTGCAATATGAATCTAACCTGAATAGCCAATTAAAAAGAGAGTGCCTTGGAGTCACTTGTGAATAATCAAGATGAGGAATAGGGTCGCATCCACTAAGAGTCAACATTTTGGTTCTGTCGCCAGAGCTTCTTGTGCTCAGAGGGAGCGCTTTTGGAAGGCACAGGCCACAACCTACTATTAGGATGGGGGGGGGCCTGTTCAGGTAGTCACTGGGGCGTGGCTTGGAGGGGGATGTCTGCTCCGTGGCTCCTCCTCCCACCTCTTTTCCTGGAGGCCATGAACTGAGCATCTGGCTTCTGGCCAGGTCCCTCCACCAGGTCAAGTCTACAGTGGAGCCCTTGGCTATAGAATGGAACTGTGAGTCCAAGTGACCTCTCCTTAGGTTGTGGCTATCAACATTGTGTCCTGACAATAAGAAAGTGATTCAGTCCACTTGTGGTTTAGTATCAGGATCTCATTCTTGGACCTAGTGCTGGGGAGCAGGTAAGAGAGGAGACCCTTGAGGAGCTACCAGTCCAGGCACAGGGTGATCGAGGCCAGCGTTGGTGAGAAAAAGAGAAAGAAACACTTGGAAGTGGTTTTGTTAGAATATGCTTCTAGACGCGTCAGACCATTCTGGGTGAAAATGATTAGACAGGATACTTTATAGGACGGGGAGAGACCAGCCTGGAGGTAGGAACTGGAGAGGAAGAAGCAGCCTGAAGTTATGTTACCAAAGGAACATTTTCAGGGCCCTGCTTCACATTTTAGGGGCTAGTCTGTGACAAGTCACACGCTCACTAGTGACACATGACCCTTAGAACTGAGTTTAATTCTTGTATAAATTGATAATATGTTTCAGATCTATGATCTGGGCTATATCTGCTTTGATTGTAATAATTAAAGGGGACAAAACTTCATTCATTCTTTTCCCTCCCTCTTACTTGTTCTGGGAATTGAACACAGGGGCTTTGGACTGAGCTATATCCTCACCTCTCCTCATTATTTATTTTGAGACAAACTCTTTCTTGGTCACTGAGTAACATAGGTGAGGCTTGAATTTGTGATCCTCCTGCTTCAGCCTCCAAGAGTGCTGGGATTACAGCTGTGCGCTCCCATACCTGGCTTACTCTTATTCTTATATTTTTGTTACTCATGAATGTTCTTATTTTTTTGGGTATTATTATTACTATTATTATTAGTAGTAGTTTTGAGACAGGGCCTCGCTTTGTAGTTCAGGCTGGCCCTAAGCTCACTATGTAGCCCCGGCAAGCCTCGAACTCAGCAATCCTCCTGTCTCTGACTCCTGAGTGCTGGGATTATAGGCTTGAGCCACCACACCTGGCATCTGTGGTATGAGGTACTGATTGCCAGTGGGAGTGGCTACCACACCCAGTATTGTTGTATGTGGTTACCAGGGATTGAACCTCGGAGCTTGCGCTTGCGAGGCAGGCGCCGGAACCACTGAGCCAAATCTCCAGCCCTATTATTATTATTATTATTATTTTTTTTTTTTTTTTTGAGACAGGGTCTCGCTTTATAGTTCAGGCTGGCTCTGAGCTCACTATGTAGTCCAGGCAAGCCTGGAACTCAGCAATTCTCCTGCCACTGCCTCCCAAATGCTGGGATTATAGGCACGAGCCACCACGCCCAGCATTGTGGTATGTGGTACTGGGGATTGAATTTGGGATTTTGTGCTTGCAAGGGAGACTCTGGAACCACTGAGCTAAATCCCTGGCCTTCTTGGCTATTATTGTTATTGGCTAAAATATTCAGTTAAATGTAAGCCACAAACACAATACTTAAGATTATTTAACACTTTAAATTATGCACCATGAGCTGGATTTAGCATGGTGTTTAGCATTTGACAATTAACTTGTTAATCTACTTATTTATTCCATAGTTAGGGTCTACACTGTGATAAGCACTGTTCTAGGAATTGCAGATACAATGCTGAATGAGGCAGGTATACTCTTTGCCTGACAGAATTAACATTCTAATCATGAAATAGCAGATGAACATAAAAATACATAAGAAATGCTATATAGTGACAATTATTTTATTTTATTTATTTTATTTTATTTTGAGACAGGGTCTCACTTTGTAGTTCAGGCTGGCTCTGAGCTCACTATGTGGCCCAGGCAAGCCTCGAACTCAGCAATCCTCCTGTCTCTGCCTCCTGAGTGCTGGGATTATAGGCCTGAGCCACCAGGCCCAGCACTGTGGTATGTGGTATTGATTGCTGGTAGGTGTGAATCACCATGCCCAGCATTGTATGTGGTTGGGGGGGAGGATTGAACTCAGGGCCTTGCACTTGCAAGGCAGGCGCTGGAACCACTGAGCTAAATCTCCGGCCCTATTGACAATAATTTTAAAGTAGGATAATGGTCAGAAATTTTTATTCATTGATAATATAATGATATATTGGCTATTATACAATTCTGGGACATGAAACCAAAATAAAAAAATTTTTAAAGTAAAGGTTGAGGGGCTGGAGACTTAGCTCAGTGGTTCTGGCACCTGCTTAGCAAACACAAGGTCCTTGGTTCTATCCCTGGTAACCACACACAACAATACTGGGTGTGGGGACTCACACACCAGTAATCAGTACCACACACCACAGTGCAGGGCCTGGTGGCTCATGGCTGTAATCCCAGTACTCAGGAGGCAGAGGCAGGAGGATTGCTGAGTTCAAGGTTTGCCTGGGCTACATAGTGAGCTCAGGGCTAGCCTCAACTACAAAGCGAGACCCTGTCTCAACAAAAAAAAAGGTTTGAGGCTGGGCGTGGTGGCTCACGCCTGTAATCCCAGCACTCGGGAGGCAGAGGCAGGATTGCTGAGTTCAAGGCTTGCCTGGGCTACATAGTGAGCTCAGGGCCAGCCTG
The DNA here is from genome assembly GCA_004025085.1 of Thryonomys swinderianus. Taxonomy (NCBI): domain Eukaryota; kingdom Metazoa; phylum Chordata; class Mammalia; order Rodentia; family Thryonomyidae; genus Thryonomys; species Thryonomys swinderianus. Next base: position 19,523 of record PVIC010028763.1, read on the forward strand.
AACTACAAAGCGAGACTCTGTCTCAAAAAAAAAAAGATTTGAGCTGAGGATGGGGGTGCACAATTGTTACGTCAGCACTCAGGAGGCTGAGGTAGGAGGACAGCAAGTGTGAGGTCAGTGTGAAGTACACAATGAGCTCAAAGCCAGCCTGTCCAGCATATTGAAGCTCTGTCTCAAAACAAAACAAAACAAATTCTGGGATACTGAACTTACACAAAATTGGTGTTTAATAAAATCACATTGCTTTTTTTTTAAATAACTTGTAGGGCCGGAGATTTAGCTCAGTGGTTCTGGCACCTGCCTTGCAAGCGCAAGGTCCTGAGTTCGATCCCCGGTAACCATGTACAATGCTGGGCATGGAGACCCATGGCCACCAGCAATCAATACCACACACCACAGTGCCGGGCATGGTGACTCACGCCTGTCATCCTAGCACTCAAGAGGCAGAGGCAGGAGGATTGCTGAGTTCAAGGCTTGCCTCAGCTACGTAGTGAGCTCAGGGCCAGCCTGAACTACAAAGTGAGACCCTGTCTCAAAACAAAACAAAACTTTTGTGATCACAGATCATGATAGCTTCAGAAAGGCACTGTGCAAGTCCCCCTCTAAGGAAGGACCTTCTGCCCTAGCTGTGTGGGAGGGCTGCTAGCAATTATCCAGGCAGTCTGCTCCTCTGGGATCATCTCAGCTGCCCAGAACAGACCTGCCTAAGTTCATGCCCTTCCTGCTTACCCAGAGGCAATGACTGATGAAAGCTGGGGCTCTAGACCTTGCCATTTCTGACCAGGTGGGCAGCTCTGAAGGGCCGCTGGAGGTCTGGAGCTCTCTGTGGATTTGGCTGAGGCTTCTGGTGGGCCTGTGTCTCAGTCCACTGTGCCTCAGCTGCTCCTCCTCCCACTGGCAAGTGCTCAGTTTCTCTAGGGAGAGGGAATAAAAATCCAGCAGGGCCACTATGTCTCAGGTCTGCTTCCTGAAGAATCCAACTTGTGACACAAACCTGTGTCACTAACATGTAACAGTGCCTCCACTGTCCTTTTGTGTGGAGAAGCCATGGACTGGGGCATGACTTCTGGAAAAATTCCCTTTTCAAGGGAACTCTGAAGTGAACCCCGAACAGAGAATATAAGAGAGAAAAGCAGACCTGTCCTGCCTGAGGTGTGGCTGAGAACTCTTCCTTTTTAAATGATAGGAGGCTGAGGGCACTACACCTAGAAGCACTGGACACCTAGGCGCTGGATTTTAGACCTGGCAGGAAGCTTTGAAGTCATACAGAACAAATCTTAATTTGTCAAGGGAGTAACTAGGGAGAGGTCTGTGACCTGTTCAAAGTAAAATGCAATTAGTAGTGGCACACAGAACTCATCCTAGAGTCTAATACATAAAATCTTCTATATCTAAATTTAAGATCCTATTTCACTTATGTCCCCAACTTTTAGGAACTTGACTAAAACTACATATATAAACTTTCTGAACAATTTTGTGTGCCTATTGTTTTTTTTTTTTTTTTTTGGAGACAGGGTCTCGCTTTGTAGTTCAGGCTGGCTCTGAGCTCACTATGTAGCCCAGGCAAGCCTCAAACTCAGCAATCCTCCTGTCTCTGCCTCCTGAGTGCTGGGATGACAGGCGTGAGCCACCACGCCCAGCACTGTGGTATGTGGTATTGATTGCTGGTGGGTGTGAGTCTCCATGCCCAGCATTCTACGTGATTACCGGGGATGGAACTCAGGACCTTGCGCTTGTGAGGCAGGCGCTGGAACCACTGAGCTAACCCTCCGGCCCATGCCTATTGTTTTTAAAGATAAAATATTTGTAAGCCTACAGGTAGGGATTTAAAGGATGTCATGAAGAGACAACATATTTACTATTAAGTTTTCATGTATTTTATAGTCTATTTTTCTAGTCTACTTACATTTTAAGGCTAGATCACTCTGTATTTTATTTGAAAAAATATACTTTGATTCTTTTACATTTTTCTATATTTCATAACAAAACAGAAATATATTACACAACTTAAATTCTTCCTGACATTGTCTTATGGATCAAATACAGCTATCTACAATTTCAGAACATAAATTGTATCTATTTTTCTTAAGGGATTGCATCAGAGAGAGAGAAACATATTGAAAGATTCACTTTTCACAAGGTAACTGCAACAGCATACTAAAATTAAGACTAAAATCCCCAGTGAGTTCCAGACCAGGGTGTCAGTATCTTTCTTCTACTTCTGAATTTTCATCTGAATGGAAGAGGATCCACACCAGTTTGTTTGTTTATTTGCGGTACCAGGGGTCAAAGTCAAGACCTTGCATTTGTGAGGTAGAGTTCTTTCTGCATTAATGTATTTTTTTTTTACTAGTACACATTTGCAGTACCTGATGATTAGATTTATTTTTAAAATTATTTATTTATCTATTTGCAGTACCCAGGATAAGACTCAGGCAGGCGTGGTATCAATGAGCTACATCCCTAGGCCTACAACCCTTTTTTTTTTTTGGGTCACTGTCCTTTCCCATCCTTCCCTGCTCCCTCTGACTCTTATTCCCTTATCATTTGAAAAAGCTTTGTATATCCATTTTTTATCCTCTTCTTTTAAAACCTTGTTTTTCTTTCTTTCCTCCTCTTAGTGGATTCCTACATCTCTCTGATATCAGGCCTTTCCTCAAATTTCTGTGGCAGCCTGATCATGTGGGCCATGCTCTCTGTCCCACTTGACTGGGCACATAATTTGCCAGGCTCCAGCCCCTATTTTCCTCTCCTTCCTTGACATTTGATGTGGCTTTTGTCTCAGGGCCTCTGTACCTGTTGCTTTCTGACTTCCTCCAGGCCTTCATCTCAAGCTAGCTAGCACCTACTTGTCTTTGATGTTTTAGTTTAAATGTAACTTTGTCAGGTAGGATTGCCACTGTTGTAGATTAAATTTAATGAACGTGGAGCAAATTTCATTAGAATGCTATAGAATTATTTGTGTGATTACTTGCTTAATCTCTCCAAGAATGATGAGCTCCATGAAGACATCATGCCTGTTTTACTTTCTCTGTATTCACAGGCCCTACCATTGTTTCTGGTGGAGTAAATGATGGAATTCATCAGTTCTGGAAAATAAGCATGTATCCTTCCTCTATTCACAACTGTGTAACCATGTATTGCTCTTTCTCCTTTCCCATTCCGTTTCTTTTCCACCCAAGAAAAAAAGCACTACCAGTAGAAGTGTAGGGCAAAACAATTTCTTAAACACGTTGTTTCACAGAACCGGAATGTGATTATTGCCACTCATTATAATAAGAACATTTATTCTTCATATACACCTGAGAAGAAAAACACTTTAAGAGACTTTTCCTATAATTTTATCTTATGGACTGTTTATTAAAGTCTCTTTGAGAATTCCTATCAAGAATTATTGACAATTCGGGCCGGAGGGTTAGCTCAGTGGTTCTGGCGCCTGCCTCGCAAGCGTAAGGACCTGAGTT
>PVIC010028764.1:0-14702 GCA_004025085.1 Thryonomys swinderianus
TTTTTTTTTTTTTTTGAGACAGGGTCTCGCTTTGTAGTTCGGGCTGGCTCTGAGCTCACTATGTAGCCCAGGTAAGCCTCGAACTCAGCAATCCTCCTGTCTCTGCCTCCTGAGTGCTGGGATTACAGGCTTGAGCCACCAAGCCCGGCATCTGTGGTATGAGGTACTGATTGCCAGTGGGCATGGCCACCACGCACCAATATTGTTGTATGTGGTTACTAGGGATTGGTAGGCGTGAGTCTCCATGCCCAGCACTGTATGTGGTTAGGGTGATCGAACTTAGGACCTTGCATTTGTGAGGCAGGCGCCGGAACCACTGAGCTAACCCTCCGGCCCTGAAAGCTAGTTTTTAAGCTAGTAAGTTGGCTCTTTCTCTAATCAACCCACAAGATGATTTTTCTTGAGATAAGATACAATACACTGTAAACAGCAAGAACTATTTCCATGCTTCATGACAAATGAAGCTCCCTTATTGAAGATCTGTATGAAGAAATCCCAATACTGGGTGGACATCACATAATCTTATGACCCATTAATATTATTTTTAGGAAATCCTCCATAAAATTAAAAGTTTGGGTTATTTCAAACAAATAAGTGAAGAAAATGTCCCTTACAATATTTACCACATCTGTGGTTACCTGATTTCTACTACAGGTGAGATGATTATTCCTCTAACCAGGATATAGAACAAAATAAAATTGGTACACATATAGACATTCTTAATCCATTTTATGTGGAGATCCCAAAGGTATAATCTGGTTATAAATACAAAAAATCATCCAAGACCTTAAAATGGTCAGTTATTCTAATACAATGTTCACTTGTGTATGCCTCGAATGGATTTCAGGGGGCCTAACTAACAAATAATTAGAGGCAAAAGTGAATACATAAATGAATCACAAATGCACAGGAATGCATTTTAATATATCTCACACTACAGGTAGCCTCATTAAAAGAAAGTACTTCCCAGAAAAGCAGAAGTAGTTTGCTGTCGTATATTTCATATTCTTTGGGGGGGTTTTTTGTTTTGTTTTGTTTTGTTTTTGTTTGTTTTGTTTTTGAGACAGGGTCTCGCTTTGTAATTCAGGCTGGCCCTGAGCTCACTATATAACCTAGGCAAGCCTCAAACTCAGCAATCCTCCTGCCTCTGCCTCCCGAGTGCTGGGATTACAGGCTTGAGCCACCAAGACCGGCATCTGTGATATGAGGTACTGATTGCCAGTGGGTGTGGCCACTACGCGCCAGTATTGTATGTGGTTACCAGGGATTGAACCAGGGACCTTGAGCTTACAAGGCAGGCACTGGAACCACTGAGCCAAATCTCCAGCCCCTGTTTCATATTTTTAAGTACATCTGTCTAAAGGTATTATTTTTAAAACAAAAAATATATCTGCAACCAGTAACTTTATCCTTTTTTAGGGAACCTCATATTTGGAAGCCATTATGAGTCATCAGCCCTACCTTGACATAATTTAACCTGTGTAAGTTTCTTTTAACATTCAAAGCATATTTCATGGAAATCTTATTATCTTACTAGTGTTATAATCAGTCATTTTTGTGCCAAACTGAAACAGCAAAAATGTTCCAGAATAATAGCCCAATGATAGCCTACCTGGTGTGGGCTACTCATGATACAGTGTCCACGTTCTGCTCTGAGCCGTCTTCTATAAAAAGAGCAATAACTTCCCACTGTTAGCTGCAAATCTCAGCCCACTTTTATTTCCGTGTTCTGATTGTCACCTATTACTCAGAGGTCTGATGCAGAGACATGGCTGTTAGATGCGCTTATGACCAGATTCCTGTCCTGCCTTAGGCATCATTCTGCTTTCAGCTTTAAGAAGCTGGTCTGAATCTCATGGATGCTTTCATCCTTCTCTGAGGTTGAGACCGCATAACAAGATTTTTGTTACTTTCTCCCTAAACCTCACCTGTGCCCATTTAAAACCTGACCAATTTGGAGGATAAGACCACACACCTAGGCCTGTCATTGTGTCCGGTGGAGAAGACTTAAAGGAGCTAGAGGAGCAGTGCTTGGCTGACCCTCATTTCTGTAGCAGTGCATGTGTAAGATGGCTGCACTTAGCAAGGGCCCTGTTCTTGGAATGTGGGCTTAAAATGAATTATTTAGGGGAAGTCCCAGCCTTTCCTATGACAGAATGTGGAGTTGGAATCCAAGCCAGAGGCCTCAGAAGTCCAACATGCTGGGACATTGGCCTACAGCTCTGTTACCTCCTTAGTATTCTGTGTAGGTGTCTGCTCAGTCACCTGTTGACAGAAGCAGAGACACCTTCTGCAGAGCCTCTCCATTCTTAATCTACTGTGCTCTTGTCTCTGAGCATCTAGACAGTCTAAATAGAAGAGAGTGAAGATTATGTTAGTCCACTTCTAATCATCTCACTTTCCTCTTACCAAAGGGCCTGATCATTAGCTCTAAAGAAAGTGGTAGATGGATGTTGGCCACCATTCTGGGGCCTGAGTGCTCCTGTGATGTAATGCTTAAAGGCAAGATTATATCAGCATAAAATGTCTCTTTCTTATGAGTCATTTGATGTTCTTTTGGATTATAAAACTCTCTGAATTTAGGATTATCTCCATCCTGTGAGCCATCTGTTACTCCCTGTGTACCAACAAAATAAATGGTGGCAAGCTTGGGGTTCTTTTTGTCTTTGCTACCTAAAACAGCATTAACCAAACCAAAGGACAGCTTCTTCTCTGTCTTGTTTCTGTCTGTTTACCTTGCCTTGTGCTGTCATGGGTCACAGGAAGCTAGGACTTACTTCAGAGGTTCTAGTAATGTCCCCTTCCCTTTATTCTGCACAGATGGATACAGTTCTGTGGTACTCACTGCCTGAACTTTGTCATGTATGCCATGCCTGGCCTGAGTGAGGTTTTAGTCTGTTTGCACTTGAATAAGAATAAACTTTTTCTTACATAAAGCCTATGTCTGAGTGGCCTCTCATGCACTGTTTACAGCAACGCACTCACTAAGAGTTGCTTCCTAATGATACTATGGGAGGGGTTACCATAAAGCATTTCTTTAGAGTAGATGTGATGGACTAGCAGCTCATGTATTGCTAACTTAACTTTTGTTCTCTTCCCTTGGCCTCCCTTCCTCCTCCCTTTCTTATCTTTTCTCTTTCTTCTTCCCCACTTGGAGCAGATCAAGTCTAGTTCGATTTTTTTAAAAACGTTGCTAACATTTAACTTTGGGAAAATCTCACTTTTAAAAAATAAAAATTTCTGACTTCCTTCAAAAAATTAAAGATTTGGTTTCCTGAGGCCTCTCTTTTATCATGTCCCAGTCAGCTTGAGCTCAGTGTTGCTTGCCCCATTTAGACAAGCATTCTTCGGTTTCCACGTACCTTGGACTACTAGTCACTCCTGCTGCTTGTCTGGCTCCTGTTGCCCTTTGAACCACAGCTGATGAGTTAGAATTCCACAGAGTACTGCTAGTACAGGTCCCCCATTTGGAGCTGGGACCATTTTTTCTTCATTTAACAGTTTGGCCAATACAAGTCCTGTGTCCCTCACCCTGAGAAGCAGAAATAAGAATAGCAAAGGCCCAGGAGACCTCTAAAGCTTTAGGCAAGAGCATGTTAGTTCCTGCAGCCTAATCCATAGTAACCTTTTTCCCCACTGGAACTTCTTTAGTAGTTCATACATACATGCATGTCATACATATAATTACCATGGAACAAATATGGGAGAGTCATGTGTACTAGATGCCTTGAGTTGACTCAGCTCATATCTGTAAGTAGCATCCAGAGAGAGCCAATGGGAGGCACTGGGGCAGGGTGTACACCTACATCCACAAGCCTGATTTATCTTTTCTCTTCCCATTCCCCTTCAGTCCTGGAACCTCTCCCTATTCACTGCACCATTTTGTTTATGCTGGCAAAAACCTGCATTCCCTGAGTATACCTTCACTATTAACTTCAATAAATGTAGCTGTTGTTACTTTTACCATTGGGTGTATTCTTGCAGCTCTTTGCTTGATGTACAAGGAATCTGGGATCTGTCTCACAGACTCAGTTCACACTGTGTCACTGTATCACTAAGTCAAAGAAGATATTAAAGCAACACCATGCTCCCAGTACTCTTTGGGTTGTTTAAAAAACTGTAAGTACAGCTACCAGTTATCACTTTCACCATGCTTGTCTCATAGTGCAAAAGTGGAACTTATATGAATAGTTTCTAAGATATTTCTGTTCTTATTTTGCATATGGAAGATTTCTAGATGTATTAATGATTATATTTCAGTATTTTGTTATGAACTGAGTTGCTTGCCTCAGAATCTTTGTTCTTGTAGCATAAATAGGGATAGTAAGGAAATATTCTGCTTTGGTCTGTGCTGGAAACATTTTTCACCTTTGTACTTAGCTGAAATACTTGAGGACAAATTTCATGAAACAGGACCGAGGAGCAAATCACTCTAGAGGAATGTGCAGCAACCAACTTTAGAATGGACAGAACCTTCACAAATCCTTTAGTTATGTATCCTAAGGAACCACAGAAAGAAGTGGCAGGTGGTCAAACTTTATTTGATCCCAGTTTCAGAAGTTTTCACCTTATGGTGTTCTTTTTATCTGTAGTATGTTTTGATGTGGAAGGTAATAGGGACTATTGCCAGGAAATAAAGCAAAAATGGTTATATTCCTGAAAATTGGAAGAGGTTTTATTTCTGATCTTGATGCTTTTATTTTATTCTTATTCCTGAGTGTGTTAAGAGTTAGCATGTGAGCAACTATTCTAATTTTAGGAAGTAAATGTAAAAGTGTGCAAATTGCTAGCTTTTGGGGTTGCTGGTGTGGCTAATGAAGAGTTGTAAATGGAAGAGTGTAGTAAAAGGAGAAAAGAAAATGTGTGCATGTGTGTGTGTGTGTGTGTGTGTGTGATTTTGGAGAATTAAAATTGAATTGGAAATAACATGGGGTACCTGTAAAATTAAACTGATATAGAATTTACTGGCATAGCCTTTTTTCCTCTTCTTCTCTTTATTTGATACAGGGTCTTGCTTTTTAGTTCAGGTTGGCCCTGAGTTCACTATGTAGCCCAGACAACCTTGAACTCACAGAAATCCTTCTGCCTCTGCTTTCCAAGTGCTGGGATTACAGACATGAGCCACCATGTCGGGCACTGCGGTATGTGGTACTGGGGATCGAACTCTGGACCGTGATCTTGTGAGGCAGACGCTGGAACCACTGAGCTAGATCCCCAGCTCTGGCATAGCCTTCTTCTTCTGTCTCTGTTCAACCCATCTGTTCTGAAACTAATGTCTGCATATTACTGCCTTTCATGGAATTTCAATGTTGAGTAATTGATCAAATCAATAAAAACCATTGAAAGGATAAGAAAAAACCACAATTTCATTGACTTTTAAAAGCAGTTTATGTTAGTGTAAAATGGCACCTAAGAAGCAAATAGGGCAGGCCTGCTAGCAGATTGTGGATAACTCATTTTCAATGTGATGTGATTACAGTGTCTCTGCAGTCTGCAGGTACTGCATAGAAGTGCCCATCACTCTTTACTTTCTAACAGATCAATAAATTGTGAATCAATCCCCATTCATGATGAAATCAGATACATAATTTGAATGTTTAATATGCAAATCTTAGTTTTGAATTGGTCTCAGGTAATTATACTTTGTACCCTTAAGTTACAACCAGCTGACATATATACAATTTGAATTGTGACTGGAATTTTAGCTTTAACTTACAACCAAAGTCTGATTTACATCCCCAGTGCTGGCCACTTATGCTTCCAGATGGCATTAAGTACAGAGTTTACCCTTGAAGAGTTCTGGGAGGACATGACAGCATCTTTTCCTGTATGGGTGGCCTCGAGCTTGATTCCATATTGTCACTGTGCTGTTATGATAGAATTTGTGCTGTCATGATATAATAATATAGACTGAGTAATTTATAAGCAATAGAAATGTTTTTGTTTGGAATAATATCTTATAAACAATAGATGTTAATATGTACTAGATTAGTCATAGAAGTTTCCAGAAGGTGCCACCAGTTTTTTGTTTTTCTTTTTTTAGTTTTTCTTTCTTTTTTTTTTTTTTTTTTGAGTCTCACTTTATAGTTCAGACTGGCTCTGAATTCACTATGCAGCGCAAATTAGCCTCGAACTCACAGGAATCCTCCCATCTCTGCCACCCAAGTGCTGAGATTATGTGTCTGAGCCACCACACCTGGCATTGTATATGGTACCAAGGATCAAACTCGGGACTTTGCACTTGCCAGGTAGACCACAGAACCACTGAGCCAAATCCTTGGCCCCAGGTGCCACTAGTTTTAAGAATTATATTACACCTTAGTTTGTGGGACAAATTTCTTTCTTTCTTTCTTTCTTTCTTTCTTTCTTTCTTTCTTTCTTTCTTTCTTTCTTTCTTTCTTTCTCTCTCTCTCTCTCTCTCTCTCTCTCTCTCTCTCTCTCTCTCTCTCTCTGTCTCTCTCTCCTTCTTTCTTTTTTGAGACAGGGTCTCATTTTGTAGTTCAGGCTGGCCCTGAGCTCACTATGGAGCCCAGGCAAGCCTCAAACTCAGCAATTCTCCTGCCTCTGCCTCCTGGGTGCTGGGATTACAGGCATGAGCCACCATGCCCAGCACTTTGGTATGATCGCGGGTGGGTGTGAGTCCCCATGCCCAGTACTGTTGTATGTGGTTATCAGGATTGAACCAGGGAACTTGCAGTTGCTAGGCAGGTGCTGGAACCATTGAGCTAAATCTCCAGTCCTATGGGAGAATTTTCTAACTACCACTATTGAAAAATGCAATGTGCTGATCTGGCATTTTTTCTTTTATGTTAATAGTTTGGCTGGAGTCCCACCTTTCCTTTCATCATACACATTCATGTTTGATGTCTAGAGATACTGTGAAAGTCCCTCCCAAGTCTAATATTCTAACATTTGAAATAGAATCTAAAGTTATACCAGGGTGTTTTCATCTGAAATGTCCTCCAAAGTTGCCTGTACCTGAAAGGTGATGGGTCATAAGGGCACTGTAATCATCAGCAGGTCAGTCTGTCACTGTGGTCAGAGCTGTCTGGAGAGGGAAATAGACCCTTGGTCACTGAGGGCATGACTTGCAAGGCTGTGTCCCTGTGCTGTTTCCTCCATCCTTCTGACACCTGCCCATGGCATGATGCATGGCTTTCCTGCACAATGCTGCTTTGCCATGGCATTTCTGCTCTGGAGACAGTTGACAATGAACTGAACCCACTGAAGTGTAAACCAAAATAAACCTCTCTTCCTCCAATTTGCAGGAGTTGGATATTTTGTCTCAGTAATGGATAAGTGACTAATACACAAGGTAAAATCAGGTTTGAGTAAATGAAACAATTTAGAGCAGTAGTTATGCATACAGTATTTTCTATAGTAATAACTTCATCTTTACTATAGCTGGTGTTTAACTCTTTGACATGAATCACAGAGCTGTTCCTCCTTAGGACTCATCCAGAGCCCCTTGACACTGTCAAAGCAAAGGCTTGTCTTACTGGGAGAGTCATCCTTCCATTTCACTGGACTGTCTTTCACATGGCATAAGAGTCATGAGATGTCTGATGTCAGTAGTTCAGTTATTTTGAGTACATCTAAGCTGGTGTAATGCCCAAACATCAACGAGACTAAGGGAGAAAGAAGTCGGTTTTATGAGTCAGGTATTTCATAATCCTGATAAGACAGGTCTGTCTCCTTTCACTGCTGTGCTCTTTGTGGACTGCTCATTGTTGGCTCTTGTTCTGTGGATCTCACTGATGTGTAGTCTGTCAATCCTTATCTGGAGTACAGGATAGACCCTATGAGTACCAGCCACTGATGAGGTAACAGAGCTCAGCTCTTTGTCTCCAGTGCATGTCTGTGTAGAGCCTTGTTGCTTTACACACTTGCCAGTCCAGTTACACTTTGTGGCTGTCCTTTATACACATGAAGATGGTTTCACCATTGGTACTGACATGGATATTTACAAAGTAAACTTTTATTCTGACTTCCCATTATTCTCTTATGTTTCTCATTATATTCATAGTACCGTAAAATCTTGCCTTTATGTGAAAATGGAGTTTTGAGATATTAATTATGTTGCTCTTCCCCAGTACAGTATCTATGTGTTTAGCAGCTTTTATAAAATAGCAACTTTGGATCCAGCCCTTTACTTAACATAAACAGGTGGCACAGATTATCAAGATGGGGCATGTGTGGGTCACTGACATGGTTACATACTGAAAGGATGCTGCTGAAAGTCTACAGAGTCAGAACAGTGAGGCTGAGGAGCACATATTCACTTCTATCTCGAATCTTCCGCATGACATCCATAAAATGAGCTTCTAGTAATTTATAATTTGTTTCATCTTTATCTGAATCTAAAAAACTTCTTTTTTCCCTTATTGTGTCTGATTTTTCACTTCTATAATGTCATTTCTGACTCTACTTATTAGAATCTTTTTCTTCTTGGTGTAAACTGAATTATATTTTAAGACAAAATTCATGTATTTTCCTTCCTGTGGAAGCCACTGACCAACTTGATAGCTTCCTTTGTGCCATTTCTTAGCAAATATAGCATTCAACACACTTTATAGTTATTTTCATTAGCATACAAATCTCTTCTAGAGAATTGTGTACTTTAAGTACTCAATAATTGTTGAATCTATTTTGCATGCCTAGAATGTATTGAATAAGTTATCAGTTTTGCATCTAGAGTTCTGGCTGATAAAAATTGTTAAATTAGAGATATTTTTAGTTGAATGAATGCACCTTGAGGCCATACTTATAAGTGAAATAAATAGGACACAGATGCATAAATACCGTATCATTTCTCTAGTGTGAGAAACTGAAGGTATAAATGAATGCCAAAAGGTATGATGGGTAATGTAAAATAGGAAGAAAATACTCAAAGTGGAAGGAGAACTGGGTATGAGCAGGGGAAAGCAAAGGAGGAAAAGAAGAAATTTGATGGTAAAGCAAAGCTTATGTATGTAGGGGATAAGAGTTGTAGGGAAGACAGGGGAATGGGAAAAATAAGAAATAAGATATATGATGGACAGGTACAAATTCTCAATGAGGAGCATGATCATAATGTATACCTAAGATCTACCAATAAATTTAAAAATAAAAATAAAAATAAAATAGAGTTATGGCTGAAAACAGCCCTGACTTGTTGGGATAATTTTTTTCTCTTGCAAGATTACTTGTGTGGCCTGTGTGATCTAATATAGTCTAAGGTGGCCTTATTCATGTGTCTGAATCCTTGGGCTGAATGAACTTTTCTGTCCTCTAGGCTTCTTTACCTAGCAGTGGGAAAACCTCAGGGGACAGGTGCTTGTAGAGTCTCTGCTGTGTCATGTTTTGCTGATGTTTCTTGGCCGAAACAGGTGACACTGGCCGTGATCAGATTCAGTGAGCAGGAAGCACACAGGGTGTGGGTGCTGTGACACTGAACTCATTGTATTCCACTGATCTAACAGCACTCACCACTGCTGTTTGTTATAGAACTTCCATTCAAAAATTCTTTAGATTTTCTTTTTCTCCAAAAGGCCTTCCGCACCTTGTCCAGAGCTTGCCTGGGCTACATAGTGAGCTCAGAGACAGCTTGAACTACAAAGCAAGACCCTGTCTAAAAAACAAACAAACAAACAACAACAACAAAAAAAACATTTTATACAAATGGAGCAATTTTTTTTTTTTTGTTGATCTTCCTGGGAACAGCAGTGAGGTGCTCAAGAACTTGGAAAATGCTCATTTATACTGCACCTTGTTCCCATACATTTAAGAGATCAACTTGGAAATAAGTGACATGGGTAATTTTGGAACTGCATAATTTAGAAGATTTAATACATGTTGCCTCCCAGGCCAGTCCCATGCTGCTTGAAGGTACTGATCTATCCAAAAGAAATATACTGTTTCTCAAATTTCAATTTCAAAAAGATAAACCCCTGTACTTTGTGCTGATAAGAGTTCAGAGAGGAGGGCACAATTATGTGTTGTAGGAATGAAATTGTTTCAGCTGTCCTTCAGTGTGGCAGTGTGTTTTCAGATTTAAAAGGTTCATATTGAGTCAAGTCTCACAAGTGCACATTTAGAGTATCATTTTGAGAATAATCAGAGATGGTTTGTATAATGATATTTATTGTTATGTCATTTACACAGATAAAAATGGACAGATAAGGAAATGATAAAGTTATGGAGCAGTCCTAGAAAGGAGAATTATGGAATTAGTAAGAAGTGGTTTATACAATGCAGTGATAACAACTTGGAAAACTGCTCTCAATATATATGTAATTTTGTAATTATCTTAGATGCTGAACTGAAATGTCCTTGGATCTGACACTATGCTGGTATGAACAATGATGAGCCCTCAATTACCATGGGCTGGGTGGAGATTTACTTATCATTCATCTTTGGACAAATTAAATGTAAGGATAATTTAGTGAATCTAGCAGTACTCATACCCAGAAGTGTTTTAGAATATCTCAGTTCTGCAGAATATGCAGCTTTTATTGGCCCAAGATGAAGACAAAATAGAGAAATCCTCTCATTTGCATCAGATGGTTTGCCTTTTTTAGGCATGATTGATCAGTTGGTTGTCTTTGATTGGCTGATGTGTGGTTTTGTGTGGTTGGCTCAAACTCAGCTATTCTTACAAAATGTGTACTCCTAAGTTCAGTGTGATTCATTGTGCAGGAAATGAAAGCATGAAGGTAGTCTCAGACTAATTCTGCTTATTTATTTTAAATTACATGCACATATAACTAAATGACATACCTATACACATACATATATTTGTCTATTTGTCTTTACAAAGTAATAAAGAGTGAGGGGATATATTCTAAAATATAGGATGTGATCTTGGGTAATTTTCATTTTGTTCTAAATTTGTTTCAAGTTAGAAATGTATCACATGCACTAAAATGAGATACATTAAAACTTAAGTTAATTGGGGCCGGGGATTTAGCTCAAGTGGTACCACACCTACCATGGAAACACAAGAGCTAGAGTTCAACCCCTGGTACTACAAAGAGAACACAAAACAAAAACAAAAAAACTTAAGTTAATTGATAAGGAAGTAATTGGTCAGGCGGGAAAGCATTTTTTTTTACCTTGGTCAGACAAGCCCCTGTTGTCCTGGGCAGCTAGTCCAGTATCTTCAGCAGGTGTTTCTAATGGAGATGAATGACTCATGCTGTCTTAGCCCAAAGTCACCAAGGCACGTTGCAATTGAATGCTTTCCATGTCTCACCTCTATACTTACCTAAACCTCTTCAGAGCAGAAGGAAAACTTGAGTGTTTAGGTAGAAGTAGAATGAGCTCACGGTGTCACCTCAAGCTCTCTGTCCATGATCTATAAAATAGTGTTAGTTTTCATTGTAAATTAGTTCACTAGAACTTTGGTCATACATTAGTCTTATTAAGCTTAGTCAATATAAATTAGTATCTTAGGAATAGATTTATGCTCAATGTACTGATAGAACCAGATTGGTGAGTTTCCAGGGAGAAAACAGGCCACCCACCAAACACCTGCCAAGGCACAGCCCTCTGGGAAGCCTCTTGGCAGTTATGACCATTTTAGCAACTCCTGCACAGAGATCTATATATATGTTTTACATTTTCCCCAAGTATCTATTTTAATATATATTTTATCTTATAGACTCTTACCTGTTTTCTTATTTTTCCTTCAAAAGTGTGAAGCCTTTGAAGGCAATTATGTCTTCATTTTTGTATGTATTTAGCACCTAAAATAGTGCCTGGTACAAAGTAATATTAGTTAATATTGACTGAAAATACATTCAATAAGTGAGACTGATTACTAGACATGGTTAAACATTTAAACCAGAGAAAACAGAAGATTTTGGGACATCCACTTTTGAGGACTGTTTCCACCTAACTCTATACATATTAACTTAATTATCAAATAACTGCATTTAACCTATCAGCCTTTTCATCTCCCATGCAGTTGTTTATGTGAACATTGTTGTGGCATTATTAGAAGTGAGTGATATTTAAGGATGTGTTAAACTGTACCTATCCACCACTCTTCTGTTCTGACATGTTATTGCTTGTAAGGAAAGATAGGCCTAGGTGGATGTAATCCAGTACAGCTGAAGAAAGAAATGAACTTGTCTAAAGTTTAAATAAAGCTTGTCTATTCCAGTATTTTCTTTTGTTGTTTTAAAAGCTTACCCCCCCCCATGAAAAATATCCATGGGTTGAATGCATTGAGGGCTCAAGAATAAGCTTTGAAATTAGTATTTTCTTCCCTCTATGAAATGGATTGAAACAGAGAGAGAAAAGGGAAATATGTGTGACCTCCACTGAACAGAGCTTTGCTGAAATTGTTGGGAATGAAATGAGGCCTACAGAGGGCCCTCAGGTTTCCCTCCTTGAATGGGATTTCTTTTCAATCTCAGGAACTCTTTTGTGCTCTTGAAGCAAAATGGCTAATAAGCTTAGATACAAATAATGATCTCCATATGTATCATGTAAATTCCTTAAATTTAATTTGCACAAAACTGCTGAAGGGCATTTCCTCAGCTTTACCTATTGTCCATCGCTCTGGGGAAGGCTGGCAGAGGGGCGAGGTCAGCGTTACAATCAGGAGTCTTTCTTACAAGAGATGCTCTGTGCTCCTTCAGAAAGAAACACTCTGGTTCTATTTTAGGGTGTGACAGCACTGCTGGGTGGGGAAAAGGAGGCCAGTCTGGACGAGGCCAGGAGAAGTGAGGCTGAGCTTGTAGGTAACCCCGGAGCTTCTTGAGGGTGGAAGTAAGCTAGAATGAGTGAGTTTACAGGAGTTCTCACTTCGGTGAATGAAAAACATTGAAATATTTGCTTGCCTTACTCATAGGCAGCTCTCTCTCTCTCTTGGAAGTGAGTCTCTGAGCACTTTAAACAGCTGCAATGTATTTTCTGTGCAATTTAGTACTACGTAGACCAAATGTAATACTTCATCTCAGAATGATCTCTGAGAAAGTTTATGAATTATCTACTTTTTCGGACCTGATGCTTTCCCCCATTGAAAGTTTGTATTCTGGAGAAAATATTACATAGTTTTAGTAAAAGAAGAAAGTTAAGGAGATTTTTTTTAATTATGGAAAATTTTATGAGAAAATTTTCAAGGAAAATTATGAGAAAGGAAGTCCCTATTTTAGGGTTGTACAAAGACAATGAAAACACCATAGTCCAATATGCTTTATGTTGCAGCTATAAAAAGTAGGTGTCCTATGTTTAGAAATAATTCTGAATATTTAGTATAAGAGGAAAATAGGATCCAGGGCTACAAGAGAAAAGCATCAGTTGATGCCTAATGATATTGACTCTATAAATAGACATTTACACACAGTGTTATTTCACTTACCTGAAATCATTACAACTTGTGATTGTGGCAGTTAACAGAAAACCAACCCCCAGAGGGCCTAAGCAGAAGGGGATTTAATAGGTGTTGAAGATGAAAGGTCCAAGTAAAGCTGTTGCATGAAAGGGTTCACCCAGGACAAGTAGGTCCCTGTTTCTGTCATTTCTGCTTACCCTGGATTAAATTCCCCACAACCCCCTATATACATGCAAAGTCTACTTAGTTTTATGGTTTTTTTCTTTTTTTTCCTTGAAAACACTCACTTCTTATAACTCTCATTCTCAGTGAGTGTACCTGTTCTTAGGAGATTCTTGGGCTCCCCTTCTGTTTTGCCTTTCTACAATGAGGAATGCTTGAAAGTTTATTGTACTAATTTTGTGGCATTTGGTTTGGCTTCCTAGATTCCCCCTTTCATTATATTCTAATTATTTTCTTCGTTGTGGTTATGAAAAATAGGTGAAAGAAGACTGGGCTCTTGCATTTTACAAAAGACAAGTATTTAATTTTAAGCTTTAAGGACTGCACGTAAAGCAGTCTAATCTTGGCAACTTCATATCTTATAAAGAAATGTCACTTCCTTTCAGCTCTTCTGTTAGTAATTTTTTGAATGATTGAAGCAGTTTGCTGAGTGTGTGCATGTGGATTTTGTTGTTGTCAGAGAGATATAAAATGAAGCAACAATGGGCAGGCCTGGCTTTCAGGTGGATTCTGATGTGAATCAAGTGTGGGCCCTGACACATCTTTTTTTTGTCTGTTTTCTGGGTGTCATCCTCTTTCTGCCCTGGCCTCTATATCCTCAGGGCTCTCAGGCCACAGTACATTCTGGGCTCTCTCTGCTGTCAGCCTTACCCCAGCCCCATGCAGTGAGTACATCATGCCATGTGTGGCTTTCTGCCAGTCATCTAAGTGAAACATAATTGGTTTCTAATCTTGTGTCTTTGATCCCAGCTAGCTGCTACTACTGGAAATAGCATGCCATTGCTAGAAATAAGCCTCATTAAGATATTAATGAATCAAAAAGGTTTAGTATATTGTTTTCCCAAAGGACATAAGCATTTTTCTAAGAAACCCTTTAGGATCTATTGCATTTAAGTATGACAAGAAATAATCATCCTAAAATGGAATTTTAGTAAGTCTATGGTCCTTTAGGTCTAGGAAAGGACAGCAGCTTTCTATATCTCCTGTGGGGCAGACCAATACTCTTCTTTCTGGAACACCTCTATGTCTTGCTGTATTAGTAAGGATTTTTGAGATATCTCCCATATGGCCTGGATGGCTGGATATTGCTTTCCAGCATGTTCCTGTTGAGTCTGCAGCCAGGGCTTGGCTGTATTTGAAACCACTGCCACAAATTCTG
>PVIC010028765.1:0-22995 GCA_004025085.1 Thryonomys swinderianus
TATTGGTTAGGCTGAGAATGTAGCTTAGTGATATAGCCCTTACCTGCCTAATGTGTGAGGTCCTGGTTCAGTCCCTAGTAATGAAAAGAAAAAAAAAGAATATCAATCATCAAAATTAAGGGTCAAGTACTTGGGCTTTAGGTAGTAGATGGGGATCCCAGAAAGAACTGGGCCCCGACTTCTGTTCGAGCCTTCTCTGTGATTTATTCTTCCTAACTATAAACTGGTAGTGTAGTGGAGCCTTGAGTTATAACTGGCCTGACATATGAACAACTTATGTTACAACCAGCATTTTAGTTTTAACTTATGGCCAGAGTCTTGAGTTACAACCCAGAAGCTGGCCACCTATGCTTCCAGATGGTCTTAAATATAGATTTAACCCTTAAAGAGTCTTGGAAGGAAATTACAACAGCCTTTCCTGTGTGGGGTTAACTGAGAAGTCCTGCACCACGGTCTGTCTAAGGACACTGAGATCTGCTGTATATAGGAGAGAGACTCTGAAGGCTGTATGGGTGCCTGAGCCTTCAGTTGACCAACTTGAATAACAGACAGCCCTCTTGAATGAATTGAGTTGCAAGTCAAGGGTCCACTGTATTAGTTGTGACTTCTATCAGTTAGGCTAGAGATAATAGAAAAAAACTTTTTGAAAAGGAGCTGGGATGTAGTTGGGTAGTAAAGTGCATCCTTAGCATGTTTGAGGCCCTAGGTTCAATCTCAGCACATGTGCCTGTATGCACACAAAAACACAACTGAACAGAACTAGACAGTGGGGGTCTTTTTTCTCTGAAATAATAAACCAAAAAAATCCTAAATGTAAAATTTATTTAAGTTGGAGCAAATATAAAAATTAGTGATTTGAGCAAGGAGCTTATGAATTCTATGTGTTATTCTTAAAAGTGTTCTCTAAGCTCAAATTTATATCAAATTAAAAGTTATGAAGAGAAAGCAGAAACACCTATGTAAGCAGGAAAGTGAGACCAAAACCAGAAGAGGACACAAAGATGTTTGCCGACCTCAGAGTCCTTAGCAAGCCCTATTCCTAGGTTCCCTACTTCTCCTTGAGCCCAGAGATTCCCAGTAAGTTAAAGTTGTCCCTGCCGTGGGGGAGAGAGGTATTTACTTCATTCTGGAAACCACTGATAAGGGAATTTTACCCAGAGTGCCTTCAGCATCTATATGCATAGATGATCACTCCTAAAGCAAAAATCCAAATCATCTGTTAGCAAGGTCTTCTGACACTGACTCTCAAAGCACAGCAAAATACCAGTGTGTAAATATCTTCATCCCTAATTAGTCAATAGAAATTCAAGAGCCACACTTTGGGTCTTACCAGCTGATGAGAAATCCTCTGATTATACACTTAAACTATGTGAATTTTATTCTATGTCAATTACACCTCAATAATGTTAATTTTTTTAAAAAAGAAAACTCTAAAAATAAGCGACTCTTTTTTTTATTGCCTCAGTATTTTTACTTGGTTCAAGATCCCAGTAACTGTTACTGGTAATAAATAAGTAACATTCATACGCAGATGCTTAACACAGCACACTTGGTAGGACCCACATTGTCACCTTCTCTATCTCAGGACAAATAAAAAATGAGAAAGAATGTGTGCTTAAAACAAGGGTGTTTACTCCACTAGACAGTGGTGATAGTGGAGTATTTTATCTGAAATATACAGGTATTAACTATGGGGGTCATTTTAGTTCAGATACACCAACTCTCCTTTTTATTCTGGAGCAAATATTAGAGGGTTGAATGAATCTCAAGCTGGAGATATTTCTCAGGTCTATTTTTAAATGCACACTGGCTCTTTCCCAGAAGAAGAGAAAAATCTACTGGCACTAAAGCCTTTACCTTTTTCCATTGAATTTTCTGAGAAGTTTATTTTTTAATCTTCTGAAACCCCAGAACAGATGGAATATTATGAAGAACATTGCAAAACAGAATACTGTTCAAATACTTAGGAGAAAATAAAGTGCTCAAAAAGACCTTGTCTTTAAAAAAAAAAAAGTTGACTACAAAGTATCAGATGTAGTAAATATTTGCCTTTCTTTGAAGGAAATGAAAACAATAAAAGCACAGTCACAATTAATTGTTCTCAAGGCTGGTTTGTAAGGCACCATTCTAAAGGGTTTTTAATCTAGAAAGTTGATAGACTTCTTCCGGGAAAAAAAATGGTTGAGCAATTTGGGGTAATGTTTAAGAGAATTGATAAAAAAATGTTGCTTATTAATATTCACTTTATTTTTCTTAACCATTAAACTATTCTTCAGGGCTGGGGATTTAGCTCAAGTGGTACTGTACCTGCCTTGGAAGCACAAGGGCCCGAGTTCAATCCCTAGTACTGAAAAAAAAACAACAAACAAAAACTATTCTTTAGATATCAAAAGGTTAAATTTTTAAAATCTTTATTGGTACCTTGTATATACACATCATGATCACACTCAATATTGGGAATTTGTACGAGTATATGACATGATTTAATTCTCTCGTTTTGTGTTTTGTTTTGGTTTGATACAGAGTCTTGCTTTGTAGTTCAGGCTGGCCCTGAACTCACTGTGTAGCCCAGGCTAACCTTGAACTAGTAGAAATCCTCCTGAGTGCTGGGATTACAGGTGTGAGGCACCACACCTGCAGAAAGGTTAACTTTAAAAGACTATAAACTCCCCAGAGGGAAAGGGATAAAGAAGACAGTCCCAGATACAGCAGACATATTTTGTGTTCACAGAGGTTTCATAATCTCTGCTTGTAGTAGATGGATAGATATTAGCATCAGTTATCTGGCTTTTCTTAACGGGTAAGGAATGTGAGGTCACCTGTGCACGGCTGGAAGGTTCCGAGAGTTAGCTCTACCTCCTAGCCCACCATGACTCATTCTTTGCAGACTTCCTACCAAACCACTGGGAATGAGGCTTCAGAAAAGAATATATTACAGCAGCCAGTGAAATAGACCAAAAAACTGTCAGTCCCAGGAAAAGTACTGGAGAGGAGAATCACAAATGTGGCAGTGAATCTTTGCCAAACAGATACAGTTGGCTTTTTTTTTTTTCTTTTAAGATCACATTTGACAAATCCTTCCTGGGTTTCAAAGAAAAGAGACAAATATGTTTCCATTTTATTATCAATAGAGGTAGCAAGTTGTAAAGGGATTAAATACTTAAGAATAAAATATAGAAGAATGTGGCAAGCTATCATAAGGTAAGAAAGCAAATACAAAAAAAAAATCCAGTAAAAAAAAAAAAAGCAAAATTTTCCTCGAAAGGAGATTGGGAGATTGAAGATCCATTGTGAAAAAGGAAAGAAAATAACATCGTAGTATGGCCAAACAAAATGGTAACCAACCTTTAGTACTAATGAAGTTGTCAAGAGACTTTGGTGTGGTCTTTTGACACATGAGGCTCTTTACCAATCATAAAGAAATTGGCTAAAGTCTCCAAAATGCTTTCAAAATCACCTCATTATGATTCTCTTTAGTTCAGGAAAATCAAAAAGATGCTTACAGCTTTTAGATAAGAGGGTACTAAAACGGATAAATGTGGAGTTGTGATGGATCCAGAGTTTTTTGGAAACCATTGTGTCTGTGACTTGAATGTTTGGAATCACAGAATGATTGCAAAGGTGATGCTGTTAACTGGTGGTCAAGCCTGGCTGCAAACAGCTGCCTGAAAGAGAATGAGGATCCTGGGAAACCCATCAGAGACCCCTAGGAGCCTCAGAAACCAGAACAATCTAACTATGTCACTGCCTCTAAGACAGCGCAGGTGACTTATTGATTTGATCATTTGGCAAACATCCCTCCTCCTGGGGCAGGGTGAGATTCAAGATGCCTGGTCTGTTTCAGGGTATGGATCAAGTATCCAAGATCTGAAAAGGGAATCTGTGGCCACGACTTCTTAGGATTTTTTTTCTTCTTCTTTATTTTATTTTATTTTTTTTTTTTTTTTTTGAGACAGGGTCTCGCTTTGTAGTTCAGGCTAGCTCTGAGCTCACTATGTAGCCCAGGCAAGCCTTGAATTCAGCAATCCTCCTGTCTCTGCCTCCCGAGTGCTGGGATTACAAGTGTGAGCCACCACGCCCAGCACTGTGGTATGTGGTGCTGATTGCTGGTTGATTGCTGGTGGGCGTGAGTCTCCACGCCCAGCATTGTATGTGGTTACCGGGGATCGAACTCAGGACCTTGCGCTTGCGAGGCAGGTGCCGGAACCACTGAGCTAACCCTCCGGCCCAATTTTTTTTCTTCTTGCCTGAAGAGGTACTCAGAAAACAGTGCTTTGTCTTCTGCTCTCATTGGGTAGATATCATCTTCCTCTGTCCCTGTCTTCTGTTGGGTTCAGCACCCACTGTGTGCCAGGTACTATGGTAGGTGTTAAGGATAAAAAGATAAAACAATTAATGAGAGCCTCCCTGGTGGAGTTTACATTCTAATGAAAGCCACACATAAACAAGTCACAAATAAATACTTTAGATCGTAAAATAAGCTCTGAAGAAAAGAAGTGGAGTGCTGAAAAAGTGACTAGAGCAGATGAAAGTCACCTTAGCTGGGGCAGGTGGGCCACTCCGAACAAAGCCTTGAAGGATGATGAAGAGATGGGAGTGGGGGAGATAACACAGCGCAGGGAAGAGGAGCACCCCTCAGGGGAAGGGAACAGTGTGAAGGCCGTGAAGTTTCTAAGATGGCGCCCGCTCTGTGCCTGGGATGCAGTGAGTCCAGAGAAGGGCGACACGGGATGAGGCTGGAGGGGCAGGAAATCAGGCATTTATTCTGAGTGCCACGTGAAATCGCTGTTGGCTTTTAAGCAAGAGAAGAAGGCTTGTTATATTTTTAGTAAGATCACTTTGGTACATGGAAGTTGTACTGGAAGGGAACAGATTTGGTAGCAGTAAAACCCATTGATGCCGCAGGATGCTGGTGACTTGCACTTTGCCCCAGCTGGAGTGGGGGTCTCCGTCCCCTCCCCTTGATCCTGGACCTGCTGGTGGCGGCTTCCGCGGAGACTTCCAGATGTAGACCGTGAAAGCCACGCGGCCTCTGCCTTTTCTTCAGTGTTGCTTGATCCACACCTTCGAAGTCCACCTGCCCTGAGGCTGCCCTGCCATCAAGGGGCCCTGGTCACAGGCAGTGACCTCGCACAAATGTTCCAGCCAGCAGCCCCTGCGGGGGCCTCGGCTGGCAGCCAGCATCAATCACAGATGCTGCCCACCTCCGTTCTTGTCACCCAGCCTGAGTCTTCCTGTTTAAGTCCCAGATATCGCGGAGCCGAGACAAATCGCTTCCACTCTGCCCAGTCTGACTTCTGACTCATTAAGATTTCAAGTGGTTTGTCAATAGTGATAGAAACTGGAACTCTGGGAGAGGAGCATTTTTGAGGGGAGAAATGAAGGCATCAATGAAATTTGACGACAAGGCGTGACATTGAGCAGTTAGCTGCACATGGGAATGTAGCAGACATGGAGGCAGGCGAACAGCATGTGGATCCTGTTTCTTCACCGAGGGCAGGAGACGAACAGAAAAGAGGGGCTGGTGCAAGACCTCCTCAAAGAAGCCCAGTGTTTGTTGGTAAAGAAAAGGCAAAGAAGACAGAAAAGGGAATTGAGACAGAAGGCCAGCAAGGCAGAGGAAAGCCCCAGATAATAATTTGTCACAAAAGTTGAGAAGAACATTATTCCAGAACAAAAGAAGCAGTCATCTTTGTGGGAAAGTATTGAGAGTCAAAAAAGATAAAAGTGGCCATTAGATTTGGCAGCAAAGAGATTACTTGTGACCTTGAAAAGAGCAATTTCATTGGGAGAGGATGAGGCAGAAACATAATGGAGGTTCTGATCTCTCAGAAAAGGAAGAGCAGGATATGATCTCAGAAAAAGTCGGTCAGCCACACCATATGAAGCAGGTAGAAGGGCTGCTGAAAGCTCACGGGTTACCTGGTTAGAAGAGCTGTCTGTGTATTATAGTAAACAGCGTAAAATTTTGAAATCTAACAGACCTGGGTTGAAACAGCCATTGGAAAATTATTCAAAATCATTGAACTTCAGTTCTTTATCAGTAAACTGTAGAACAGTTAAAAATGAAAACCAGAACCACAACCGTTTTCTCTCTTAGGTGCTGCAATCTGAGTGAGACTGGAAGTCAAACTGACAAAAGACAGGTTAGCAAGAGAAAAACAGCATTTATAAGAGCATGCAATGTAGGCCCATGGGGGAGGAACTCAGGGATATGTAACTTATAGGTACAGTTAGAACTGGAGCTTTTAGAGCATCTAACAGAAAATTTGGAGAGAAATGGCATCACATTTAGGCTTTTAGGAATGGCCAACTATGGGATGGTAAATACGTAGGAGGAACTCATGGAAAGTACGGCCTGTTTCAGTGAGGTTTTTTTATATTGATTATTCTTGCAATAAATTCTAGAGCTATCTCAGGTGGTTAACAACCTAAAAGATGTCAAATGGACATTTACAAATGAAATTTTATTTTAACTTTCCATTCTTTTTATTATTTTTTAAAGTTGATTTTATTGGTATATTTTATATACACATTGCAATCACAATGACGTTTATACCAGTACTGACAAAGTTTAATTCTCATTTTTTCCCATTCTCCTGCCCCACCCTCAAATTTCCCCACCCTCTATATACATAAGCTTTGTTTTATTTACAAATGGAAATTTATGTTCCACTTTCAGGCAAATAGAGAAGAGTACAGAGACTTCTGGCCTGTGGTGTTCCTCAGTTGTCCTCAGGTCAAAATAACCCCAGTGCCAAAGGGTGTATTTTGGGGGATGATATTGTAACCACCAACAAGAATAAGGAGAACAATAGTTCTTCATAGTCACCAGAAGCACAAAGTGAGATAATATTTTAGCACAGGACTAGAATATAGAAATTGCTCAATGTTCATTCATTAAAAATACTTATTAAAGGGCCGGAGGGTTGGCTCAGTGGTTCCGGCGCCTGCCTCGCAAGCGCAAGGTCCTCAGTTCGATCCCCGGAAACCACATACAATGCTGGGCGTGGAGACTCACGCCCACCAGCAATCAATACCACATACCACAGTGCCAGGCATAGTGGCTCACGCCTGTAATCCCAGCACTCGGGAGGCAGAGACAGGAGGATTGCTGAGTTCCAGGCTTGCCTGGGCTACATAGTGAGCTCAGAGCCAGCCTGAACTACAAAGCGAGACCCTGTCTCAAAAAAAAAAAAAAAAACTTACTAAATGCCTAATGTGGGCCAGGCCTTGTGTGTGGTGCCTGGGATACAAGGATGCGAAGTCTCAGGTCATGATCTTTAGAAACTATGCAAAGTAATAAGGAGACAGACCCCTAATCAACTGCATTAAAGTCTTCACTGTGTGTGTGTGTGTGTGTGTGTGTGTGTGTGTGCCTGTGACAAAAGAGAACACCTAAATGTGTTGATGGGTTGAGAAAGGCTTTAATGGAGAATGCCCTTTTATCTGTGACTTGCAGGTTTGAGTAGCCAAGCCAGGAAGGTATTGCAGGTAGAGAAAGCATCACATGCCAAGGTTCCAGAATGTTCCAGAATATGGCAGGTTTCAGAACTGGAGGGAGCTGCATGTTATTAGAATAGAATGTGTATTGTAGAGATGGAGGTGGAGGTGGGAAAGTGAGGGAGAGAAGCCCAGGCAGGTGAGAAGGAGGCAAAGGATGCAGGGCCTCGTATGTCATGCAAAGACTTCAGGGAGGAAGCACTGAAGGACTTAGTGACAAGGAAATGACAAAACTGTTCTCATATGTGAAGGATGAACTGAGAGTTTTCTTAGCTTGTAAGGGACTTTGATCTTTCTTTCCACTTTAAAAAGTGGTGGCCCTGACTGATGCTCCCAGCTGGACAAGTGCTGTGATTTGTTTTTCTAATAGTACTATGGAAGTGGTCTCATTCACTTGTAGGGAGATATTCCTGGGCCAAATGAACAGAACAGAGAATCCAGAAAAAGACCATCTAGAAGAAGGACTGAACTCACTTCCTATTCTTTTTATAGAGAATGATGTCAATGTCCTATACAGCCATGATCAAACAGTTGTACATACAACAAAACAAACAAATAACATAGAGAACAAGCTGGTGAAGAAATGTGACCAATAGTGATATGATGCTATTATCTAGATTTTATGTTTTTGTATTCATAAATTTATAAATGGAAGCTTTAATATGCTTTCTTTTGTATTCTGAATTCATTTTTGTATGCATTTTTGTTATCTGTAGTTTTGCATTCTTTTTCTTAAAGCAAAATATGTAGTGGTGTATTTTAGGTATACAAAATATTAACACTCATCATAGGGAATGGCACCTGTACGTGTCACACCCTGCCCCTTTTTCCCCTCCCTCCAAACCCTCTCCCCTCCCTATATACACAAGCTTTGTTCCCATTTTTCTCCTTCTATTTTCAGGTGTCTTTTCTTGTCCCTTCCTTCCTTTCTCCTTCCCCCTCCCTTTTTCCCATTCCCATTTGAACATTTTCTTCCCGTTTCCCAATGTCTATTGTATATTTTAGTTCTTATTTAAACTTTTGGTTTCTCACACCAGACAAACGCAGTATTTAAACATGTATGTCTGATTTATTTCACATTAAGAACATTTTGCAGGACTGGAGATTTAGCTCAATGGTTCCGGCACCTGCCTAACAAGCACAAGGTCCCTGGTTCGATCCCTGGGAACCACATACAACAATACCGGGTGTGGTGACTCACGCCCACCAGTAATCAGTACCACACACCACAAATGCCAGGCATGGTGGCTCGAGCCTGTAATCCCAGCACTCAGGAGGCAGAAGCAGGAGGATTGCTGAGTTTGAGGCTTGCCTGAGCTACATAGTGAGCTCAGGGCCAGCCCGAACTACAAAGTGAGGCCCTGTCTCAAAAAAAAAAAAAAAAAGAATGTTTTAGGGACTGGGATGTAGTTCAGTGGTGCCCTATGCCTACCTGGCAAGTGCAAAGTCCTGAGTTTGATATCTTGTAGCACAAAAACAAAAAAGGCCGGGCATGGTGGCTCATGCCTGTAATCCCAGCACTTGGGAGGCAGAGGCAGGAGGATTGCTGAGTTTCAGGCTTGCCTGGGCTACATAGTGAGCTCAGGGCCAGCCTGAACTACAAAGCGAGACCCTGTCTCAAAAAAAAAAAAAGGAATGTTTTGAAAATTGAATCTGCTTTATATCCCACAAACCTGAACAAACTAGCTCAGTACTGCACTGTTCTTTATCAATTTCCCTGAGCCTACTTGCAACTTTGTAAATAGTCATTTTATTAAACTCTCTTCCCTTTGCAGTGTAGCCCACCATCTGTTTCCTGGACCATAACTGATACAACAATGTTCATATTAGTTATAATCTTTGTTCATGAGTTATACCCTACAGTCCTTTGGACGTATGAAGAAATTCACAATAATAAAGAGAATAGAATACCCTGATGTTCTCTATCAAGTAATGAATATAAAAGTAATGCTTTCACTTCATCCCATTCTTACCTTTGCTTGAAAATATCCTAGAGGGTTTTCTTATAAGGAGCAATTACATTACTAGAGGAGCATTTTAACTTTTATTCACTTTTCAGGCTCTCCACAGACCCCATGGGAATTTTCAGGTATATCATGACATACCTACACTGTATTTCCAAGTCACTCCTCTGAGCCTCCGTATCCCATCTTTATGAAACAAAAACACATGTCCTGCCATCATAGGCAGCTAAGTTAGGTAGAAATAATCTGGGCAGTTAGACAAGACTGGACCCTGGAGGGAGTCAGTGTGGAGGATGAGAACACATTGCAACTGTGGCTGCCTCTGCTGGAGGCCAGGCCTCAAGATAAAGACAAAATGACTGGGCTAACAGCCTCCCAAGGGCTAAGCAGTAAATTGAAGATTGTACTATAAGTGGTATCACCTGGTCCAAGAAAGTCTAGATAGATATCAGTCACCCAGGTGGGTGACTGAGACCTCCTGATCCTTCCCTTCCTAAAAAGGTCTTTGTTTTTCCATGTACACTTGTTATGTGACCTGCTTTCCCATTGGATCAGTATTACCTAAGCAGCTATACTTGTAATCTTATTAGTTGATCATAGTTTTGACCCACCTCGTGATTTTGTACCCGGCTTGTGATTTTGCTCTATAAAACTTTCTCTGTGAAGTACGGTCTGCAGCAACCTACTTTTGGGTCTCTTCCTGTCTCTCAGACACTTTTCCTACTGTTAACTTGCATTGTTCCTTATGATTGGAAGAGCAAACTCAGCATATCTGACATCTAGCAGTTTAGGAGTTCCATTTATTCCCCCTATGATGCTGGAAACCTGGAAACGCAAAACAGGCTTGAGCCTTATTGGGCCACACCTGATTCCCTAGCAGAGTAACTTTCGAGGAGCAGGGGCTGCAGTCCTGAGTAACTGAGGTTTCCGCTCACACGCTCACCTTGTGAGGAAGGCTGGAAAACGGGCCAGAGTCAACACACAGCAAAGAAGTTTGTTGGCTGAGAACTCTCCAGACACCCACAGATCACAGTGCAAGGCAGTGTCCTCGGGGCCTGCTGGGATGGAGCCTGTGGAGTCAGGAAGGCACCAGAGAGCTGGGAAGTCTTGCTAGAGAAAGGGGAAACAGAGGCACCACTTATCGGGCAAAGACAAGCTCACAAACCCAAAAAGAAGGAAAGGAGAGATAGAACCATCAGAATAGAATCCATCGGCTCTTTTGGCCCTTCCAGTCATCTGCCTCCAGTCTAACTGCTCCACTCACTAAATATGTGAAAAAAGCAAATGATTTCTGGAATATAGCAGCCGACAGTACTTGCCTTGGTGTGAATGATGTTAAGCTGCTTCCTACACAGACAATCCTGGTCAAAGAAGTCTGCAACCACGTGACTTTGTCCCCGGCAACCAAAATATATCCCCCTTGTCTCTGATTCTTCTAATAAGACAAAACCTCTTATCCCATGATTAGAGGAAGTTAAGGAGAGCTACCAGAAGAGGTGGAGCACAGTGGCTCAAACACACAGGAGGGCTGTCATGGAAAAACACTCTGAAGCCTCATTGTAAAATTTCTTTCTTCTCTTGGGAGGCCAAGGAATTAACAGGCTGTGACACTGCCTATTGTTCTTAAGCAAGGCACATACTAATCTCTTTGTCCTTTCTCAGAAGATAGGCTTTATATCTGCATCAAGGGACAGGAACATCTGCAAATATACTACTTCATTTAGGAATTGCACGCACCCTTTATGTTTCTAGAAAAATAAAACAAAGAAACCTGTATTTTAGTGAGGGGCTCAAGTAGGTAAAAAGAGTCAAGACTCAAAACCCCTCTAAGGACCTGTAATTTCTGCCTTAGAGAAAAAAATTTCACATCTCAACACTGTCCTTCTTTCACCTCACATGGCTTACAAGGGAGCAGGCCTACATCTACCCTCAAACTGTGCCAAAGGACTGGCAGGTCCCAGCCCCAAACCATGGGGTGACTGAAGAATTAATCTGTTTTGAAGAATCCGAAGGTGACATACTGTGGAAGTAATGCCTAACATGGATTCTTTTTTTCTTTTTAAATTTTTACTGGGTATTGAGCCCAGCACCTGACACAGGCTAGGTAACACTCCGGTACTGGCACATCTCCCCAGCCCTTCATATTTTACTTTGAGACAGGGTCTTGTTAAGCTACCCAGGCTGGCCTCGAGCTCATGGTCCTCTTTCTTCAGTCTCCCAAGTAGCTAGGATTACAGATATACACCACCATCTCCAGTTTAACACCAATTCTTTTTAATACATTTTTAATCTTGTATTAAAAGAATTCTTGGCAGTTTTAGTGGAGCATAATTGATATGCAACAAATCAAATATCCTTGACACATACAATTTGATATATTTTGACACAAGAATGCAACCGTGAAACCATTGCTACCATGTCAACAGTGGAAATATTCATCACCCCCAAATGTCTCCTACTCTTACTTGAAATCCTTACCTTCTCTACCTCATCTCTTCATCCACCAAGAAGCCACTAATGCACTTTAATTTTCTAGACTATTGTATAAGTGAACTCATAGGGTACATGATTTTTTGTTCTGATTTGTTTTGTTCATCCTGACTATTAGGAGATGTGTCTGTATTGACTGTATCAGTAGTTTGATCTTTTTTATGATGAAAGTATCTCCTTGGGAAGATATACATACCAGTTCTTTTTTTTTTTTTTTGGTACTTTTTTCCATTCACATAGATAGGCATCAGTGTTATTGGGTAGTATCCTTCTAAAAGTGATTTGCCAAATAACCGTTACTGGGTTTTGGGTTGCCCACTTCTCTTGGACTCGAGTCTCACTTCATCTCAAATAATTGAATGAAATGAACAAAATGCAGTGCTGAAGTTTATTTGCAAAAGTAAAAGTGACGAAGAAACTGCAGAGCAAGCTGGGGTCAAATAAAAGCGGGAAAGGAGAGATAAAGTGTGTCCCATAGAAAGCCAGGCGGGCTCTTGTGAGGAAAGCCACACTTGCAAGCTCTTCTTGGCATCTCCATTTCTTGTACTGTCCAAACCTCCAGGAAACCCGGGAGAACTTCCACATGGGGCCTGAGGGGCGGGGCTGGGATCTCAAGCCTTAGGATGACTCAGCCGCGCTGTTGAAAAACTGCTTTAGTTCTCAAAGTCCACGTGTAGGGCTTTGGGAGTTGTTCTTCACATGTGTTTTGTGATTAACAGTTATGCCTACTTCCCCAGCCAGCAGTGCCAGGCCCCAATCTCCTTTGACATTTGGGGTCCCCCCCCAGTTCAGGGCCACTTAGAAATGAAGATCCTCTAAACGTTTGGATACAGTTAATATACATACCATATATGTTTTCTTTGTCTTTGCTAAATACCTAGAAGTGAATGACTAGATCACGTGATACCACAGGGCAGATCCAACAGATTCTAGGCTCTTGCATACAAGGAGAAAAGAATTACAAGTGCACATCCAGTGGTGAAAGAAAAAGTGGCTACATTTAGTGAAGAAAACAGGAAGATGTGTCCCAGGTAGGTTCACACAAGCAGAAACAAAAAGAATGGTGTGAACAGAGAAGTGCCAGGGCAACAGAAAAATAAAGAGTATGCAGATAAATGAGGCTTTGGATTTTATTTATTTGTTTGATTGCTTCTTAAAACAGGGTCTCACTATGTAGTGTGGGCTGGCCTCAGATTCAGAGCAATCCTCCTGCCTCAGGCTCCCAAGTACTTGATTTACATGGCATGGGCCACCATGCCCATCAGATTTTGGGTTTTAAAAGATGTGCATTTGCAACATGAGTGTCTCTTATTAGATCTCTAGATAATGATGGACAGAATGATTAACAAGTTCCTGAGTCACCCCAGGGACTTCCAACACACATGCCTATCCCAGAATCCGCTGATTAAATGACAGGCATGACATGCAGTCCATATGTATGAACCTTTAAAAAGTTTGAGTGGGAGGGCCAGAGATTTAGCTCAGTGGTTCTGATGCCTGCCTTGCAAGCGCAAAGTCCTGAGTTCGATCCCAGTAACCACATAAAATGCTGGGCGTGGTGCCTCACGCCCACCAGCAATCAATAACACATACCACAGTGCTGGGCGTGGTGGCTCTTGCTTGTCATCCCAGCACTCCGGAGGCAGAGACAGGAGGATTGCTGAGTTCGCGGCGGCGGCTTGCCTGGGCTACATAGTGAGCTCAGGGCCAGCCTGAACTACAAAGCGAGACCCTGTTTCAAAAAAAAAAAAAGTTTGAGTGGGAAAAATATAACTGAAGGTCAGGCCATGAGACCTAATAGGTATGTGCTGTGGCCTGGAGCTATAGAGGTTTACTGGACTTTGTTACTTTATTTCTGCTTCTCTGAACACAGTGGAAAGGAAAACTTCCCTGAGGGTATTGCCCAAATTCAGGGAGGTGGAGGGGGGGTGTTCTCCCCAGCTGTGCTAGCAGTACTAATCATACAACCAAGGTCAAGGTCACTGTCTCTTGAAATCAAAGAATGTAATTGTGGATAAAAAACAGAAAGGCAGGGAGTGTTAATTGGAAGTAAGAAGAAAAATAGCTCTAGTGGGTATGGGGGTGGGGTTGGAGTACTTTCTTTGTCTTTTATGAGTAAGGAGAATGCAGGAACTTGTTTAGTTATCCAGTGTTCACCCAATGCAGTTGGCTGTATGTGTTATAAAATGATGAAACCCTGAAGAAATTAGGTATAGAAGGACCTTATCTCAATCTAACAAAAGCCATTTATGACAAACCTACTACTGAAAGATTTCCCTCTAAAATCAGACACAAGACAAGGATGTCCACTACCACCACTACTATTCAACATAGTCCTTAGAAACATTAGCTACAGCTATCAGACAAGAGAAAGAAATAAAATGGATACACACATAGAGAAAAGGATGAAGTCAAAGCATCATCACTTGCAGATGACATAATCTACTTACAAGACTCAAAAAATTCCACCAAAAGACTCCTAGAATTGTTAACAAAATTCAGCAATGTAACAGGAAATAAACATACAAAAATCAATGACATGCCTATACACTAATGAACTCACTGAGAAAGAAATTAGGAAAACAATACCATTAACAATAGCATCGAGAAAAAATACCTAAGAATTACCCTAACCAAGGAAGTGAAAGACCATTACAACAAAAATTACATCACTCTGAGAAAGAAGATTAAGGAGAACATCAGAAAATGGAAAGACAGCCCATTCCATGATACACAGAACAAATATAATCAAAATGGCTATATTTCTAAAACTGACATATAGATTTAATGCAATCTCAGTTAAAATACTAACAGCATATCTGACAGATCTACAGAAAATCCTACAATTTGTATGAAATCAGAAGAGACACAAGATAGTGAAAATAATCCCGGGAAACAAAAGCAAAGCATGAGGCATCCCAATTCCAGATCTGAAGTTATATTACAGAGCTACAAGTGATAAAAGCAGCATGATACTGGCCAAAAAACAGACATGTGGGTGAATGGAACAAAATACAGGAAGGAGGAACAACCCCGAGGCACATTCACTTTATTTGATCTTTGACAAAGGATCCAAAAATGTATATTGGAAGCCCGGAGATTCAGCTCAGTAGTTCTGGCACCTGCCTAGCAAGCACAAGGTCCTTGATTCAATCCCTGGTAACCACATACATACCTGGCATGGTCCACCAGCAATCAGTACCACACACCACAATGCCGGGCATGGTGGCTCAATCCCAGCACTCGGGAGGCAGAGGCAGGAGGATTGCTGAGTTCAAGCCTTGCCTGAGCCATGTAGTGAGCTCAGGGCAAGCCTGAACTATAGAGTGAGACCCTGTCTAAAAAAACAAAACAAAACATGTACACTGAAGAAAAGATAGCTTCCTTAACAAATGGGGATAGGAAAATTGAATATCCACATGGGGAAGATTGAGCCAAGATCCATGTATCTCACCATATACTAAACTAAAATCAAAATGGATCAAAGATCTAATTGTTAAAACAGAAACAATCTGCTGGAAGATAAAATAAGTAAAACTCTCTTAGACATAGACATAAGCAAGGACTTTGTAAAAAGAACGCCAGTGGCACAAGAAATAATCCCATAAAACCAGTTGTGGTGGCACATGCCTATAATCACAGAACTCAGGAGACTGAGGCAGGAGGATTGCCATGAGTTCAAAGCCAATTTGGGCTACATAGTGAGTCCTAGGCTAACCTCAACTGCAAAATAAAAAATCAATTAAAATTAAAATTAAGGGGCCAGAGATTTAGCTCAGTGGTTCCAGAGCCTGCCTAGCAAGCACAAGGTCCCTGGTTTGATCCCTGGTAACCACATACAGCAATACTGGGCGTGGTGACTTGCACCCACCAGCAATCAGTACAACATACCACAATGCCAAGCGTGGTGGCTCACACCTGTAATCCTAGCACTTGGGAGGCAGAGGCAGGAGTTCAAGGCCAGCCTGGGCTACATAGTGAGCTCAGGGCCAGCCTGAACTACAAAGCGAGACGCTGTCTCAAAAAAAAAAAAAAATTAAGAATATTCTGTACAACAAAAGACACAACAGAATGAAGAGATCACCTACAGAAGGGAAAAAAAAGTTTTAGCCAGCTATTCTTCTGTCAGAGGATTAACATCTAGAATATATTAAGCACCCAAAAAAAGAAAAAGTGAGATTCCCCCAAAATAAAAAAAATCCAATAAAAAGTGGGAAACTGAAGTGAATAAACACTTCTCAGCAGAAGTACAAATGGAATAAATATAGGAAGAAATAGTCAGCATCACTGGCCATAAGAGAAATGCACCTCTCCATGATCAACATCATCCCCATGTACTGTAAACATATACTAATACAAAACAATGTAGACTGTAAGTAAAATCTGTTACTTGGCTGGTCAAGTTCAAAGGACACTGAGTTCAAAGGAAACCAGTCGCTGTAGTCTGTATTTCGAAATTCCTCCAAATCCAGCCCAGGGGAGGGGGGTGGTTGTCAACTCACTTAGAGGATCCTGCCTAGGAAGTCTCTGTCCTGGGAGTTAGGGTTCTTATCTAACTTTTTATCCTTTTTCCTGGACTTGCTTTTAACATTTCTCATTTAACTGGCTGTATGGCTTGAATCAGGCCTCAAGTCTGGTATGTACTCTGTTTTCTTTGTAACCAGCTATCTTAGGGCCTGTCCCTAGTTATAAGATGACTGCCTTTTGAAATATGGCACATATGTGTTTGTAAGAAACTTAAAACTGGGCCGGGGATCTAGCTTGAGGGGTACTGCGCCTACCCTGTGAGCATGAAGACCCAAATTCAGTCCCCGGTAAGAAACTTAATTCTACTTTCCAAAGTGGTTATGAGGGAGACTAGAAGAAATTAAGATAAGTGGAAAAAAGATCCCCCCGAATCGTAATTTTAAATTTATACTTTTAAGACAATGGCAGCTTCAGGGCATAATGAAAGTTAAATAAGGTTACTATGCCTTTTTCCCACCCAAGAAACCAAAAATTGTTCCAACACGTAATAGGGTGTGAATTGGGCCGGTGCTTTTCACCTGTCAATCGATCCTGCCCTTCTTTTCCCTTAGACCTCAACTCAGCCGCACTATTAGGTGGGTCTGCATATCTCAGAAATTCAAACATGTGAATGGTTTGCATTCTAACCGAGCCCTCCCCGTGGGCAACCTGACAGACACTGTGAATACACATTCCAGAGCATCGTCCTGAGGACACCCCAAGACCACGTAAAACCCCTCGACACCAGACTCTAACACATCTCTATGAGCACCTGTACTCCCTTCTGAGCGTGTGCATCTTTCCTGCCTAATGCGCCTCTCTATGCCTCTCACCAACACACTCTGAAAAGTCTTGTTCTGTGACAGGAGTCAGCAAACCTACAACTTATTCTGTAGGTAGATGAGGGGTTCCCATCTCCTCTTTGCGGGGACCTCTTCAGACCTGTCCATTGACAGTTGTACCATCTCGTTCCTACAAGCAGTGCAGAAGAGTTCAAGTCCCTCTGTCCCCTTATTAACACGATGTTTTCGAACAGTCAGTCTTTTAAACTGAGCCACACAGTAGTTGGGATTTTAGTTTGCATTTTCCTAATGACTTATAATTCTGAGCGTCTTTTCATATGCTTATTCGTCATTCATGCCTATTCAAATCTCTTGCCAAATTTTTAAATTTGTATTTTTATAATTGAATTTTCAGTTCTTAACTATATTCTGGGCACGGGCCCATTATCAGAAATAAATTAGGGCCAATGATTTAGTTCAGTGGTTCCAATGCCTGCCTCATAAATGCAAGGTCTTGAGCTTAATCCCTGGTACAAAAAAAGAAAGAAAGAGAGAGAGAGAGAGAAAGAAAGGAAGAAAGAAGGAAAGAAGGAAGGAAAAAGAAGAAAGAGAGAGAAAGGAAAGAAAGAAAGAAAAAAGGGAAGGAAGAGAGAAAAAGAAAGAGAAAGAAAGATCCTGTTGCTAAATAAGAATGATAAACCAATGTTAGTTTCATTGATTTGTTTTCGATACTTTTAATCTTTCATTTTTTTCAGTGTACTTTGTGTTTCATTTACTCTGTAACTTCTTAAGGTAAAACTTTTCGCATAGCATATATTAAGTTGAAGACTTTTTTCTTTTAATATCAGTATTTAGTCATAAATTAACTTCTGTGTAATTTTTTTGAAAGCATCATGTTAATTTGGGTGTGCTATATTTTATTCAGCTTCTAATTTAAATAGTTTCTAATTTTCTTTTTGATTTCTTTGACCCTTGGGTTGCTTGGAAATATGTCATTTAATTTCCAAATATTTGGGAATCTTTTGATTTTTAATTCTGTTGTAGTCAGAAAAAAATTAATTTCAATTATTATATTTATTGAGATTTGTTTTATAGCCCAAAATATGGTGTGTCTGGGTAAATATTCTGTGTGCAATTAAAAGGAATGTTACTGGGCTGATAATTGTGTCAATTAGATCAGCCTGGTTCCTAGTATAGTTTAAGTCTTCTATGTTTGTGATTGATTACTCTATCAATTATTGAAAGAGGAGTATTGAAATACCTGAATACTGCTGGTGTATTTTTCCTTAGAGCTTATTGTTTTATCTATTGATGAATTCAGCAATAACAAAAGTAGATAAAAAGAAAAAATTCTCAAAACTATATAACATGCTAGTAATAATTAAAGAATGCTTGGGCTGGAGATTTAATTCAGTGGTTCCAGCACCTGCCTAGCAAGCCCAAGGTCCCTGGTTCGATCCCCAGTAACCACATACAACTATACTGGGTGTGGTGACTCATGCCCACCAGCAATCAGTACCACATACCACAATGCCGGGTGTGGTGGCTCACGCCTGTAATCCCAGCACTCACGAGGCAGAGGCAGGAGGATGGCTGAGTTCCAGGCTTGCCTGGGCTACATAGTGAGCGCAGGGTCAGCCTGAACTACGAAGCGAGACTCTGTCTCAAAAAAAGAATGCTGAAATGGCTATATAAACATAAGAACAACTATTTGACAGAACAAAGAGTGTTACTCAGGAAAGAGAAGGTCATTTCCTAATGCTTTTTATCTACTTTTGTCCATTATATGTAAAATGGATTTTTTAGGTGTCATAATACAATATGCTTTTTAATCTAATCTGACAATCTCTACCTTTTAAAGTGGTTAATCTATTTACATTTAATGTGATTATTGTCATAGTTTAGTTTAAGTCTGTCATCTTGCTAATTTGTTTTCTTTTGACTCATATTCTTCATTTCCCTTTTCCTCTTTTTTGGTCTTCTTTCAGTTGTGTAAGTACATTTTATAATTCCATTTTATGTTCTTTGTTGAATTATAGTGTATAACTCTTATTATGGTGTGGTTTCAGTGTTTACAGTACATAATATTAAATTTATTGCAATCTAATTTGAACTGATATTATCACTTCACATATCTAGTAGTATAAGAATTTTATAATGGTATTTTTCCAGTTCTCCCTGCCAAAACTTAGGGTATTTTCCCAATGTATTTCTTCTGCACATGTTATCTCCATAATACATTGTTATTATTTTTGTTTAAACTATTAGTTCTCTTTTAAAGATAGTTAAGTCACAAGAAAAACAAATCTTATATATTTGCCTGTCATTACCTTTTCTGTTGCTCTTCCTTTTTGTGTCTATCCTTGTTTCCATCTGCTGTTATCTTCTGCCTGAAAATTCCTCTTTAACATTTCCTCTATAGAAGGCATGTTGGAAATGAATTCTTTTAGCTTCTGTCTATTGGAAAATGTCTTTGTTTCATCTTCATCTTTGAAAGGTATTTTTGGTGGTCATAAATTTATATATGACAGTTTATTTTTCTTTCAGTAGCTTTTTAGTCATTTAAAGATGCTGCCACCCTGTTTTTTCATTTATATTATTTCCTATGAGAAATATTCTGTCATGCTTTCTTTGGTCTGCATATAATGTACCCTTTTTCACTGTCTGATTTTAATATTTTCTCTTCATCACTGATTTTAAGTCATTTGATACTCCTGCCTTAATAGCATTTTCTTCATGTATATTGTGCTTAGGATTTGTTGAGCTTCTTTGATCTATGAATTTATAGTTTTCATCAAAATTGAAAAATTTTTCAGCTATCATTTCTTCAAATGGTTTTGTCCCTGCCATCCTTTGAGGATAACAATTACATGTACATATATTAGGCTGTTTGAAGTTGTTTCACAGATCATTGATGTTCTTTTAATTTTTGTTTTATAACAGCTTTTATTTTTACATTTGGATGTATTTTATTGCTATATCTTCAGTTCACTAGTTGTCTGTTACTAATCCAATCAATGTGATCTTCATCTCAGATTTCCTCCGAGTTATCTCTAGAAATTTGATTTTAACATACTTTATGTGTCTGCTTAACCTTTTGAACATCTGGAATACAATAAAATATTTATCTGTATAATTTTTATTAGTTTCAGTGGGTTGCCTTTTGTATGTTTGGGGAGCATAATAGTAATTTTAATCCTTCGGGTGCTGGATATTTCCACATTCTCATACATGTTCCTCTCTTGTCGTTGTTCTGAGGATGAACAGGCCAGGCAGAAGTGCGCCCTGGGGCCGGATCACAGCTTCCGGAAACAATCTTGAGCTTTATCCTGGAATGCAGGAAGAAACCCTGAGCATTTCATATCTGGTTTTTGTGATTGTTAGGTGGGACCGCAGTGGCATTTAGTTTAGGAATCAGTAATTTTTGCTAGTAAGACAAGAGCTTAGTCCTCTGCTAAACATACTGTGATTTGTCATTAGAACCTCAGATATTTAGGGGATTGCCTCCATTGGGGGTCCTCCCTGCCATCCCCACACAAGTCGGGCCCTCGCTGTCCCAGCTTCTGTTGTTGGAGATGTGCCACAGACAGTAACTGGTGGTCTGTCTATCAGACCTGCCCACACCAGAAACAGAAACTCGTTGACAAGTGGCGGCACTGGAGGAATCCATCCTAGTGAGGTGCAGGGAGCAGCATTCCAGTGCAGAGTCCCCAGAGTCCCCAGGCCCTGGCAGTCCTGCCCAGAGCCTCCTGTGGGCAATATGAGCACATCTCAGACGGTGGAAGGAGTCTCCCTAAACCAATTTGCAGTGTAATTTTGTGGATTTCCAGGCTATCTGGCCTCTAATCCCAGTCTTTATTCTTTTAGAAAAAATTTATTTTTTGTTTTCTTGAAACAAGGTCTCCTTGTGTAGTTCAGGCTGGCCTTGAACTCACTACCTATCCAGGTGGCCTCAAATTTGCAGTAATTCTCCTGCTGCAGCCTCTACAGTGTTGGGGCCACACCTACCTTCCTAACAGCCTTTAAAACAGAGGTTACCAAACCTTCCTCCTAAAGGGAACAGTTTCTTTGGACTGAATTCTGTCCTCTGAAATTCATACCTTGGCATCCTAAACACCAAGATGATAGGGCCTTTGGGAAGCAATTAGGTTTTTGTTTGTTTTGTTTTGTTTTGCTTCCTTTCCCATTCCAGTCCCTACCCCCCATCTCCCCAGGCAATTAGCTGTAGATGAAATCACAAGGGTGGGTCCTTGTGATAAGATTAAGTGCCCCTATAAAGGGATATCAGCCCTCTCTCTGTCGCTTTCTCTTTGTCTCTGTCTCTCTCTGTCTCTGTCTCTGTCACCTCCCCACCCTATCATGTGAACACCCAGCAGAGAAGCAGTCATCTGCAATCACAAATCAATGTGAGAGCCCAACAGAAACCGACCAGGCTGGCACCTGGGTTTCGGACTTCCAGACTGCGGAATTCAGAGCTGCAAGATCAGCCTACAGTATTCTGCCAACTGAGATATTAGTAAATATTTTAGACTTTATAGGCCATATTAGTAAATATTTTAGGCTGTGGTGCAACTCCTCAGTTCTGCTGCTGTAGCATGAAAGCAGTTATGGGCAGAATGTAAGCAAGAGATTGTGACTATGCTTCCGTAGCATTTTATTTATGGACACCGCCATGTGAATTTCAAACATTTTCATGGGTCACGAGTATCATTCTTTCTACACTGTTCTGTCGAACTATTTAAGAATGTGAAAACTATGCTTTGCTCTGAGCTATACAGAGATAAGAGGGAGGTCACATTTGTTAATTTCTACTCAAATCGCCTTTTCTGCTTAAACAACCTATTATTGGTTTCTGATTTGCAACTTCCAAGCCTGCCGGGTGCCTTTAGTCCAGATCTGTTTGAAGAGAGGCTTATTCTTAAGCTGCTGAGATAGAAACACCCATCCTGCTTTTCTTCAACTGCCAGAGAAGAATTTGCTACATAAACTTCCCTGTATTACCTGCTGCGATTTTTAGCAACCCATCGACTCCTGCAGAAGGTTGTCTAATATAATCCAGTCTCCTCGGGAGGAAGGATTTGGAATAATTCTGCGTTTCTCTCGCCTGTAGATTGTCCAGGTCTGGAGAGCCCTCGCTCCTCTGAGTGAGCTATTTGTTTCCTTGTCACCTGAACCGCATGACTGTAGATGGAAACAGCGCGGCGGCCATAGCCATATCTCAGCTTTGCTGCAGCTGACAGGAAAGATGTGTGAAATAAGTCGCACAGAAACAGCAATAAAAATAATGAAGTAGGCTGCACGATGAAAGCAGGTCCTTCTCTGGACTCCCTGAAGGGTGGGGTTAGGAAACCACCACCTCATTCTCGAAGTTCCAACTGCCCGGAGTCAGACAACATTTAGGGACTCTTTATCTCGTTTATTACAAGATGCAGATTCTGTTGGCATTTTCAAATAGAGTACCTTGCCTAATAAAAATATGATGCTTAGCAACAGAAGCGGATTACAATTATAATTAGCTAAAGCAAAGCAGTCTCAAAATGCACTGGACAATATGATTGACAAAACTGGCAATTCCCCTTGTCCTTTACTGACGGTATCACCTGGTTTATATTCTGGCGTGAGAAGAGTCTCATCAGTCTGAGGTTATTTGATTTGTCAGGGGAACAAAGAGAGGGCGGAGACTTAGACAAAAAGCCTTCACTTGGGTTATGGGTCTAGAATTTGCAGTGTTCCTCCCCACACGAGGGAAC
>PVIC010028766.1:0-22948 GCA_004025085.1 Thryonomys swinderianus
TGTTCAGTTTTGCAGGCTGGAAAGTATAAGGCATCACCAGATTCAGGGTCTGGGAAAGACTCTCTCTGCTGCAGAGGTGGTATCTTGTTGCAGTGTCCTTTCTTGTTATAAAGAAAAGAATAATCAGGGGCTGGAGATTTAGCTTAGTGATTGTGGCGCCTGCCCAGCAAGCACAAGGTCCCTGGTTCGATCCCCAGTAACCACATCCAACAATGCCAGGTGCGGTGACTCACACCCACCAGCAATCAGTACCACATGCCACAGTACTGGACATGGTGGCTCATGCCTGGGATCCCAGCACTCGGGAGGCAGAGGACTGCTGAGTTCAAGGTTTGCCTGGGCTACATAGTGAGCTCGGGGCCAGCTTGAACTACAAAGTGAGACCTTGTCTCAAAAAAAAAAAAAAAAAAAGAATACTCAGAGACCCTTACATCCTTCTGTGAGGGCACCAGTCCTGTATGTGATGGTGAAAATGTGGAACTTTTATGACCTAATTCTCTCAAAGACCATCTTGGGGCTTTGGTTTCAACATACAAGTTTTGCAGGGATGTAAGCAATCAGACCATACCACACCCATTCCATAGGTTGTCTCTTCATTCTGTTGTTCCCTTTCCTGTAAAGTAGCTCATTACTTTAATGAAGTTCTTTTTTTTTTTTTTTCTTGAGACAGGGTCTCACTTTGTAGTTCAGGCTGGCCCTGAGCTCACTATGTAGCCCAGGCAAGCCTCGAACTCAGCAATCCTC
This sequence comes from Thryonomys swinderianus, assembly GCA_004025085.1. Taxonomy (NCBI): domain Eukaryota; kingdom Metazoa; phylum Chordata; class Mammalia; order Rodentia; family Thryonomyidae; genus Thryonomys; species Thryonomys swinderianus. The sequence continues at coordinate 745 of PVIC010028766.1, forward strand.
CTGCCTCTGCCTCCCGAGTGCTGGGATGACAGGCGTGAGCCACCACGCCCGGCGATGAAGCTCCTTTTTGATACTTTCACTTGCTTCTGCAGAACAGCTCTGGTAGGTACATTATTCTTTGTTAGTAGTTCTTTTCCTTTAGCAAATGGCTAATCATACCATTCTCTTAGTCTACAAGGTTTCTGCTGAGAAATTCACTATTAGTATTACTGAAATTCCTTCCTATGTGCTTTGCTTATTTTCTGTCCTTGCTTTTTCAGGATCCCCTGTCATTGTTTTTTGACAACTTGATTTTATTACTTGGATTGAATCTAACTGGCAACTTCGGCCTTTCAGCACCTGTCTGTTTATGACTTCCACTATATTTGGAAAAGTTGTTTTGGTATATTAATTTAGTTTTTTCACTTTTTATTCCTTTATTTCTATTTTGACACATATTAATTTGTACTCCTCTACCTGCTTTAGTATAGGCATAAACAATTCAATGAAATTCCAGAATGTTTCTGTTTTCAATTTGTAACATGGGTCCCCATTATGTACTAGGTATGTTTATTTTTCCCCAGATACCTAATTTGGATATATAGTGGTCATTTGTAGTCTATACAAATGACCCTATATACTTTTATAAGTGAAATATTACATAAGCTTTTAAGTGGTTGCTGGTAAAAAACTTTTAATATTTGTTTTTTTCTCTCATCCCATCCTCAAAAGTGAGAACATTTTGAAATTACTAGCTTGGTGTGGTGGCACATGCCTATTATCACAGTATTCTGGAAGGTTAACACAAGAGAATCACAAGTTCAAGCCCACCCTGGGCAACTTAGCAACTTAGTGAAAACTGGACTCAAGGTAAAAAAAAAAAAAAAAAAAAAAAAGAATTATAAAAGGACTGGGAATGCAGCTCAGGTGTAAATATACTAGGTTCAATCTCTAATGCCAATAAATGCATTTATTTAGATACAAGTTTGTTTAAATACATGAACCTAGTAGAGAGGATGATGGAATACAAAAGACTCCTATAATTTCCTGTAACTGTCAACATTTTTAAAAAAGTCTACCTTAGTAGATATGCAGTAAATCTGTGGTTTTAATTTGCATTTCCTTAATTAATGACCATAATATTGAGCAAATTTTCATGTAATTAGTGGACAGTTGTACATTTTCTCTTAAGTGTGTCTGCTGAAATTCTTTGCCCATTTTGGAACTAGGTCATTTTGTTTTCATTGTTGGCTTTTTCTTTATTCAGTCTGAAGTTCCTTATATATATGATTTACAAATATTTTCTCCTGTTCTTTGGAATCTTTCTTCTTCCTTCAAAGTGTTAAGTGTACATTTTTAAAATTTAAACACTCTAGTTTGCATTAATTACACCTTAGTTTCAATTATATGCAAAACTTTGCTGTTTCCTACCCCATTTTGGTCACAATCTACGTATTTATGTAGTGTATACCTATTGATGCAATTTAGAACTATTGTAAAATACAGCTGTATTTTGAATTAGGAAAAGGGAGTTACAAGTAACAGTATGGTCATAGTTATCTTTTATATTTCTGTAGTAAATACTGGCACTTAGGTTTTCCCTTTGGACTTTCATTTTAGGTTGAAGAATCTCTAGTATAAAGGGCAAGTTCACTAGTTAAACATATCATTTCCCTCAGAATATCTCAATTTCTTTCAGGTTTTAACACAGTTTTTTCAAGTACAGAATTTTATTTGTCAAGGCTTTCCTTCCAGCAGGTTGCACAAGTGCTTTCCATCATTTCTACTAATCAGATTTTAATCTTTTTGAGTTAATATACATGACAAATTCTCTCTGTGCCTTTGAAGATTTTCTGTCCTTGGTTTTGACAATTTATGTCGTGGCTGTTTCTGAGTATATCCTATTCATCACTCACTCAGCTTGCTGGTTCTTAGATTTATGTCACCTATGGTTTGGATCTTGGTTTCCAAAGGCCCATGTGAAGGGCTTGGTCCTCTGGGTGGTGCTTAATGGGAGCTGGTGGAACCTTTAGGCAGTGGTCTAGTGAGGAGGTAGGTCTGTAGGCCATTGGGGACAAAGGCCTGTGAAACCCCAGTCCCTTCATTTTGCTTCCTTCCCATGAAGTAAGTTGTTTGGTTTTTACCACCTACTCCCAGACAGTGGCTCTAACACACTATCAGAGGACTAAATGTGGTGGATCTACCTAAACACGGGCTGGAAACTCTATGAGCCAAAAGAAATCTCTTCATAGAGTATCTGAGGTATTTTGTTGTGCTGACAGAAAGCTGATTAACACAGCAAAGTGGTCCTGAGAAGTAGAGCCATTGACTTGTAGCCATACTTGACCGTGTGGGAAAGCTTCTGGAATTGGTGACCAAAAGTTTCACTAATGAAAGATTAGACTATAGTTAACAGAGGGTTAGTGAGCAATTTTAGTAGTGTTTTTTTTTTTTTTGAGACAAGACCTTGCTTGTAGTTCAGGCTGGCCCTGAGATCACTATATAGCCCAGGCAAGCCTTGAACTCAGCAATCCTCCTGCCTCTGCCTCCCGAGTGCTGGGATGACAGGCATGAGCCACCACGCCCAGCACTGTGGTGTGTGGTATTGACTGCCAGTGGTCGTGAGTCACCACACCTGGCATTGTTGTATGTGGTTACTGGGGATTGAACCAGGGACCTTGAGCTTGCTGGGCAGGCATCGGAAATACTGAGCTAAATCTCTGGCCCCAGTAAAGACAGGATTGATTGCTTTTAATCCTAAGTATGGGCTATATTTTTTCTTGTGATATTTTTGTTGAAAACTTGACATTTTTAATTACATAATAGGTCAACTCTAGAAATCAGTGTTTTCACTATTCTCTGGTTTGTGCAAGTTGTTTTTTGGTAACGATTGTGTGGTGACTTTTATGAAACCCTTTGGCAAGGTTTGACATTCTTTGTTGGTATGCACACCTTAGTCTCTACTCAATAGCACAGGGATCAGGTAATGAATGGTGGACTTCTTGAATTAATAATCTGACCAGTTATTGTATAGGAAGCTCCCTGTACACTGAGGCATACTGTTCACACTCATCCGGGAAGTTTCCAACTCCGTCTTAGCTTTACAACCTAGCTGTGCAACACCTGAGTCAGTGAGACTGAGTTCAGTCTTCTCAGGTCGTTACCTGTGTGTGGCATGGTCTTGTAGATTTGAAGTTTTTCTCCTACTCATGTCATTAGTGCTTTTTGTAACCTGTCCAATAAATCTTTGCCTGTCTAGTACAAATCTGTTGTTTTCTAGTAGCTTTCTGGATTAATTTTATGTTCAGTGCTGTGGTTCACTTATTTTTTGTGTATTATAAGATTCATTTCTCCATACATCTTTTTGTTTGAGTACTATTTGTTGACTTTTTCCACTGAGATAAATGATTGGGTACTGTCCCTTAAACATCAATTAACAGTATGTGTCTAGGTCTATTTCTGGATTATGTTCTGTTCCATTGATGTTTTTGAATTCTTATGCCAAAAATCAGAGTCTTGGTTACTGTGGCTTTACAGTGAGCCACCTTTTCCGTAATTGTTTCAGTTACATTAAATTTCTTCAACTATCAAATAAATCTTAAAACACCTATCAATTTCTGTGAAAAGATATGATTTCTTGTGTACTGCAGAATCCTTGGAAAGATTTGTATTAATACACCAATTCTGTCAATGTTTTCTTCTATTGTGATGTAACCCATTAGAAATGTGCAGTGTGTGTGTGTGTGTTTATGAAATAGAATATTGCCAGCAATATTCTAAATTCCCTAATTCTCTAAATTCCCATCAAATCCTGAGTCAACTATGCTAGGTAAGCACTCCAGTACTGAGCTACAGTGCTTTTATATTTTATTTTATACTTATTTTGCTTTTGTATTTTAGATGCCGAGGCTAGCCTCAAACTTTGATCCTCCTGTCTCAGTCTCCCAAGTACAATAAGTCCCCAATTTATAAACCACTTCTGTTCCGGGAGAAAGTTTGTAAGTTGAATTTAAATCCATAAAAGTGAGTCTTACGCACTTTTGATACAAACGTATAATGTTAAGCATTAAAAAACCCAAACACACAATACACAAAAGCACTATAGTTAAACTATGTTTTACTTTTACAGTTACCTTAAAGTGGTGGTACTGTAACTGGCACGTAGGGGATCACATGAAGGGAACTGACAGGAAGACAGTTACTAACAGCAGGAGAAGGTAGGTGGGAGATGATGGAACTGAAGGACCGTTAACAATAGGAGGTGGAGGGCAAGATGGAATTTTGCTCACACTTGCTGTTGATGACAGGTTTTTGATGGCTTACAATTCTGTCAACCAGCTTGACAAAAATGACTCAGTGATTTGTCCCTAGTAGCTCTTTTTTCTCTGTAGCACTGGATGGCATTTGGAAAAGCTGCTGCATCGTCCTGTGTTGGGGTCCTGTGCCTCAAAAAGTAACAGTGACTCTTCAAGTGAAGAAAATTCCCTGCCGTTTCCTGTGCTGCGAATTTCTTTGGTTATACCTTCCTCTTGGCTCTCTGTAACTGTTCACTGGGCTTCTAATTCCAACAGGTCCTCATTGGTAAGCTCCTCATGTAGCACAGCAAGTTCAATAAGGTCGTCTGTCATCTTGCAGATCTAACTCCAACTTCTTCTAAGTGTCACTAGGCTGTTGAAGACCTCACTGGATTCCTTACCATCTTTTCAAATCCATGAACTTTGAACAAAATTAGGCAAAGGATCTTCCAAACACCATCATTGTAACAGCTGAAACGTCACACCAAAGTTGATTTTTATGGCCTTGTAGATGTGACAGTCCTTCCAAAATTATTGCAAGGTGTTGTCATTTCATCAATTGCCTTCATTGCCTGGCAAAAGGTATGACATAAATAATATTTTTAAAGCTTTACATGAATGGGAAGTCACAATAACTTCTTAGTCAGATGAGTGCCTCAGTGTTCAGTGGCAGATGCATTACTTTGATGTTGGTATGAAACTCACCCATGAACTGGAGGTGACTTGGTGAATTGTCAAGAAGTAAAAGAATGTTGACTGGGCTGTTCTTCAAACAACTTCTCTATCCGTAGGATAAAATAGTAGAAAAACCAGTTCTGGAAAACAGCCTGTGTAACCCACACTTTGGAGTTGCTCCTAGGCCCACCGGTAGAGGGCGTTGGCTATTTCTGAGGGTTCTTACATTCTCTGCATGTTAAACTAAGGGAGGCTGTAGTGTCCTATCACCAGAAGCATTGCCACCAAATAACAGAGTAAGTCTGTCCTTTGCTGCTTTGAAGCCTTGTATCAACGTTTCATCATTACTGGTCTGGTATCTTCTTCCAGGACAGTCCTGTTCCTTTAACCTCTTGGGGTAAATAAGCACCTTCACCAATCTTTTCTTTTAAGTGTTGCTGCAAACGCCTGGGCTGCTATGTCATGTGTATTCGTTTCCTTACCACTTATAATCTTATGCTGTGAAAGTTGGCTCTAGCTCCTCATGTAGCACAGCAAGTTCAATAAGGTCGTCTGTCATCTTGCAGATCTAACTCCAACTTCTTCTAAGTGTCACTAGGCTGTTGAAGACCTCACTGGATTCCTTACCATCTTTTCAAAGCCATGAACTTTGAACAAAATTAGGCAAAGGATCTTCCAAACACCATCATTGTAACAGCTGAAATGTCACACCAAAGTTGATTTTTATGGCCTTGATTTTTATGGCCCATGTGAAGGGCTTGGTCCTCTGGGTGGTGCTTAATGGGAGCTGGAGGAACCTTTAGACAGTGGTCTAGTGAGGAGGTAGGTCTGTAGGCCATTGGGAACAAAGGCCTGTGAAACCCCAGTCCCTTCATTTTGCTTCCTTCAATAAGGTCCCTCATACCAAAAAATTAAATAAAATCTGTTAAACTATCCATGGCTGGCAGTAAAAGATCCACCCTGTTCACTCCACTTTTTCTTCAAGTCTTCAGAGGCTTTTAGGTTTTTTGAATAAGTAGTAAGCTGAGTAGAACTCAGTACTGATCCTGTATCCATAATAAGTTCCTCCATCTCCTCTAACATTGTACGATACTTTTTTTTTATTTTTTTTTTTTTTTGAGACAGGGTCTCGCTTTGTAGTTCAGGCTGGCCCTTAGCTCACTATGTAGCCCAGGCAAGCCTCGAACTCAGCAATCCTCCTGTCTGCCTCCCGAGTGCTGGGGTTACAGGCGTGAGCCACCACGCCTGGCTGACACTTTTTGAATGTTACTGTTCTTCACTAGCCCAGCAGACTTCACATGTTCCATGATCTTGTTCTTGGTTTTTAAATTTTATTTGATTTTTTGGTATGAGGGATCAAACTCAGGACCTTGAGTTTACAAGGCAGGTGTGGTGCCACTAAGCCAAACCCTCAGCCCTTGTCCTTGGTTCTTTAGAATTGTGCCAGTGGTTGAATGATTCATACTATAAGAATGAGCAACATCTCCCATCTCTTTGCCTTGATATAATCTTTCAATTATTTTCACTTCTGTCTCCATGGCTATTGCTCTGCACTACTAGCAGTCCTTGCACATCACCACTGCTTTCCTTCCTGCTCCCGGACATCCTGGGCTCTGACTCAGCACCGTACTGCTGTACACTATCGCACTACAGTCAGCACACAGCAGCACAACTGTGACAACGTCCAACAGACACATGAGCTGCTTCTGCAATTTGTTCACATCTACACATGTTTGTAATGTGAGGTCTGTTCCTATCTGTGAAAATTTACAACTCAGTTACTGTAGCTGGCAGTAGAGATTACAAACAGGTACTAGTAGATTCAGCTTTTACTCACTCTTCAGAGATGTTTTAAATACACTCACTGTACACGTTTATTTTATCTTTCTTCCTAAAAGACTTCTGTATTTGTAATTCTATTTTATCAGTTACACTATTCCAGCACACTGTCCAACGTTTGTTAAACGTGCTGGAATCCTGATGCTGCTGATAAAAAGTGAGTTACCAGTTTAATTTTTAATCTCAAACTATTTTAAAGACTTTTTTCCTTTCTTGCTTTAAAAAAACAAAAACAGAACTTTCAGCATTTTTCCAAGTATTTTCAGACATGTTCACTAAGAAAGATTGGAAACATATTCTATTGCTACAGGACAGAAGATATTGTACTTCTCATAAGGAAATACTGTAACTTAAAGTTGAAGGCTAGCCTGGCCATTTTGGAATGAATAATTATGACATGGGCACTGTGCCATTTGCATATCATTTTAAATATACATTTTCTTCTTTTGTTTAAAATAACAAAGAACTAAAACAGTGCTTTCAACATGAGGAAAATGATACATCTGTTAAATGTAGATGAATGACAAAATGATTATATCAACAAACTGGCCAGTGAATCATCCTGTAGCGCTTACTGTTAATCTTTCATGTAAAAAAACGTTATTAAGCAAAGAAATTTCAGAGAAAGGACTTTGCTAATACTGTTTATCAAGCTTATATAATTTGCTTAACTCAAATTAAATTGTCTTTAATAAGCTAGTTTCCTTCCCTAGCACTGTGGTGTAAAACATTACTGTAAATTCAAAATTCTTGTGAGATGATAAACGTCTTAACTGTAGTGCCTTACTGATAATACAAAATAGTCAAGAGACAAAGTGATAAAGTTCTTCCTCACAAAACATACTTTTGAAGTATTTAAAATATAAGTACCTGCTTGATGCAACAGTTGTTGGAATTTATCTGTGTACTACACAGTGTAAGGAACTATTTCTGGCTTACAACATACAGTAGTGAGAGTTAGCATTTACCACACACACACATACACACACACACAACCAAAAGCCCAAAGGATGTAAAAGAAACATAACTCAGTGAGTTTCTATTCTATACCTTCATTTGAAATATATAAAGAAAAGCAAATCTAGTCATAATGACTTCTGGCACCTAAACAATGCAATTAGAAGACAACTATGGCAATGTCTTTAATTTGTTTTTGGTATTTCTTTTATGGCTAAGCAAACACATGATATTTATTCTTCTTTAAATGGTTTCACTTAAATAATAGGATTCCCCACCACTCCCCTTTTTACCATCAAAGTAATTCAACCAAACAGTTTGGTAGATTGGAGTTAAGTTTAAAGTACTACCACACGTAAAAATAAAATCACACGTAACACTCATTTTAGATTAAAAGTTTACTTAAAAACTGCAGACATTTAGCAAACATAAGACAAACACTTTTTCATATTCATACAAATACAGTAACTTATAGCTGGCTTAGTACATGGTCACATGTTAGAAATAAATCTAATGGAGAAAGAATGGTTCATTCTACTTCTCTGCCATTTATCATCATTTAATAAGTATACCAGTAAGTACCAGAAGACAACTGCATAGAAAGATTAGAATTCTAGGGCTAGTAGTTAATACATATTATATAAGAACACAAAAACAAAATAGGTACAGATATACAACTAACATGCAAGTAAAACCATTATTTTGAAGAAATACAACAGAATTTAGTGAATACAACTGAAAACTGTTACTAATTTGTTGCTAACATCAGTATATCATGGTATTTATTATGGCATAGAATTTCTTCCACCTTAAACAATGTTTGGCAAACTAGAACAAGTTGATCCTATTTGTAGAACTTTAAGATGAAGGAAGGTAAGTGGTAATTCTATTAAATGTTTTTCTAAACACTCTAAATTTTTAAGATGCCATAACCCCATGCCTATCACCTCCAAATTTAAAACAAAGGCATGCACTGTACTCTCTACAATCTGCAACATCCACCATAGCAGCCCTGGGCTACACGCGGCTGCTGAGTACTTGAAACGTGGGCAGTCAGAACTGACATGTGCTGCAACTGCAAAATATATACTCAGTTTTGTGTACGGCAAGGGGGGAAGGTAAGATAACTAATTAATAATGTTTTATATTGATTACATGTTAAAATATCTTTAATATACTGGGTTACATGAAAAACATTATTATAATTAATTTCACCTCTTTTTAAACACAGCTAGAAGATTAAAAATTACTTTGTGGTTCACACTATATTTCTATTGAACAGTGCAGCTACAGATAATACATAATCACGTAATTGTTATAGTAGCCTTAGAATTTACTATCATTATTTAGGCACTCTGGGGTACTACCTCCCAGAACACCGTAAGCACACTCTGCACAAAATGTACTATAAAATTCCTTCTTATTCCTCTGCCATTTTAAGACTTCACAAAATATCCAATTCTTAGAAAATGTCAGTTACTATGAAAGAACCTCAGTGCAGACTGGTGCACTGGGGAAAAGCAGATTTAAGACACGCAGCAGTGCGGTCACTGAGACCATTAGGATCACTGGTGAGGTGAGCTGGCCTGGCTAACCTTTAATGCCTAGAGTCTGATCTGCACCACAGATCGCATATGTAACATGTCCATTTGAGGGAAAACTACAAGATAATCTTCAAACATCACTGACAGCAATGTATGACCTTTCCTTTAAAGCCCCTTACTCTTGAACTAAGCAAATGATGACCAGTCCAAAAAACTTAGATTAAAGAAAAATTGAAGCCATTAAAAATATCGTTAATGGTCTTTTTTTTTTTTTTTGGAGACAGGGTCTCACTTTGTAGTTCAGGCTGGCTCTGAGCTCACTATGTAGTCCAGGCAAGCCTTGAACTCAGCAATCCTCCTGTCTCTGCTTCCCGAGTGCTGGGGTCACAGGCGTGAGCCACCACACCCAGCTCTGTGGTATGTGGTATTGATTGCTGGTGGGTGTGAATCACCACACCCAACATTCTATGTTGGTATCGGGATCGAACTCAGTACCTTGCGCTTGTGAGGCAGGCGCCGGAACCACTGAGCTAAATCTCCGGCCCTCATTAATGGTCTTTGACCTTTTTCTCCCTCTTTCCTATTTTCTTTTTTTATCTTTCATAGACAGTATATAAGTATTTGACCTATCTATAATACCTCATCTTTTGTTTTTTTCTAACTCAAAAACAGCAAGTCAATCTAGTATATGGTCCATTTCAGAATGTAGTAGATCTCTCAAGATGCAATACTCACAGTGATCACTTCAGTCATGCATCAATAACCTCCCCCAAAGGCAGGCCTAATCACATTCATACTGTACAACTGGCTCCACACAGCTCAGGTAGGAATGTTTTTCTCAAAAACTGTTTAATCTTTTTATGTTAGGTAAACTGACAAAAATGCTCTAAAAGCCACAAGTGAACAGATAATGAAGCTACAGTACTGTATCATTTATACAAATTCCTTCCTTGTGTCAAAGATGTCTTGGGAAAACCAGTAAGTAAAATTTTTTAACATACTTTTATATTTTGTCATTATCCTAACACTGGGAAGCAACTAGGTTTAGAGAGAAATAAAAATAACCTAAACTAAATGGTACAGGGCACACAAATACAGAAACTGCAAAGACTACAGCAGGTTTTTTTTTTAAGAGTTCAACTGCCTGTTTTTTAAGACAATCATTTCATTACATGTATTAATGTGCCTTACACAGGAAGATACAACTTAAAATTTTTATATCTATTTTTTAAATAATAGTGTTTAACTATCCATTACTAACTATAGCCTAAAAGCCCTAACAACTCATGTCAAGTGAAATAAGTTTTCACTTGCAGAATGTGTTACTCTACAATATACTTCTCAGTGAAAAGATGACAGAGGTCTCCAGAACTGCTGAAAGCTCACTGGTAAGACATCAGGCCAATAATCAACTAGGTGTTTACTGAGCATCTATTCTGACTGCACTCGGTCTATATTCATTCTTTAATAAGAAAATATTGGCTCTAAAGGTATGCCTTTGATGACGGACAATATATGAGCATATTTTGATAAAAAGCTGTTTGGGTCAACATTTGGACATGTGAAATTATAAATCCCTATGATATAAAAAGTCAAGTGTATTATCTATCACTTTATAAACATAAATAATCTAATGTATACTGCATAGTACTTTATGGAAAGTGATTGCCAGACATAAAATTAAGGTTGATTCCTAAAGATATGGGAGAAAAAACAAAATGACATGATTTGTAAACTACTAAAGACTTCATATAAGCAGTTTATACAATTATCTAGTTAATTAGGGCAATCTGGTACTTGTGTTATATTCCCAACTTTGGTAGAGGGGGTTTGTCTAATAAAGAAAATTGACTTATGAACACTAAACAAATATAAAAATAAAATCCTTCAGATAAAATTCTTTGTAAAAACTGTCATAAATTCAAGCTCCAAATCCGTTACATATGTGTGTGTACACTCTCATTTAAATACCTTAAAAGTATCTAAATTTCACTTGGGATTATCTTTACCTTGTATATTTGAATCTGATTGTGTATTTCATGCAAAATGGGTTTATTTCAGTTGAAACTACCGTGAGAATAGCAATACAGTGAGACAGTGTTAGCTTTTCCTCTCTTACTTTCATCTACTCTGACTTACCCCTAAAACATGCCAGGCATTTATGAAATGTGCTCAACATGTACAAGACTTGCACCATGCTCTCAGGGAAAAAGAGATCCATGAAGTAAAATAACAGTCGAATTGAAAATCAACAGTAATCATTTTCCTTAATAGGACTTCTGAAAATTAAGGATGCCAAATAAACAGGTATTGCCCACCTCTCAACATGGAAATATAATACAGAAATCATTTCCATGGATAACACGTAAGATAACATTTCCAAATGAGCCACAGGGACTAAAGCAGCGAAGCAAACCATGAGGCAGTTACAGAGCATCTACTTGCTACTATGCTGGTAGTGGTTTATAAAAAATACTATGTATATTAAAATGTTAATAGCTACTAATATACTTATATTTTTGCTTTTTCTTTTTTTGCCACTAAATATAAAATTTTGTTCTAAATTGACTAAATCTTTTTACACCCTGAGGAATGTCCACAGACCAATAAAAGAAACATCAGGGTTAGTTTTGTGGATCATATTATTGTCCAGAAAGCATAATTATATATAGCTAATGTTCTTGGAAGCATGATGTTTGACCAGCAGACTGTGCTACTGCCTTGTATCTATAGTTTTTAGCGAAGTTTTGTTTTACAGTGTGATCATGGCCTGGTAAGAGTAGAGAAGTCAAAATTGGGAGCCTGAGATTTCCCCTCTTATGCCAGAGCCACAATGGATACATTGGTTTTCTATTTTCAGTATAAACACAGAGTATCACTGTCCTTTTAGAATATATTATTTAAGAAATCTCTGTAAAGCACTTTGGAATCTTTATATTTTTTAATGAAATTATAACAAGCAATTATTATGAAATATGAAATTCATATCCCTCTTCCTCATACACAAATATATAAAATGGCATATTTAAACTTTCAACTTGGTGCTTCTTTTTTAATAACTGAAAAAAAGGCCTCACTGCCCCCTCCCCCAACTATCCTAGATGATGCTGAATCTGGAACAGATCCTTAAAGTAAGGCGAAGGATTCACTTAAGACAACTAGCTGACCTTTATTTTGAGGTGAGTTGCCAATAATCCTTCAAACACATGTTGTATAGGTTTCAGGCTATCTGTGTCAGTATCATTCTCTAAATGTTGTCTAACTCCAAAATATTAGTTGGCAGATGAAAGAATTTCCCTCTAGTTGGTATGGTGCCTAAAACTGTTAACTAATTAAATACAATGTATTAGGGTCCTACCTTCTATCAATATACATGATAAAATACCCATTGGACCATGCATAGCTACACGAATAAATAAAAGTGAACTATAATTAGGTATTCGATAAAACCTCCATATTCTGCTTTCTGCTTAAACATTAACTTCAATGTAATATAATCTTGGTTTTCCCAAAAGTAAGAAAGGCACACAAATTAACACATTATGTATAGCTATTCTTTTAAAAGACACTGTGATGGAGTTTAGCATTCTTGCTCATTGGCTTAACAACATTGAATTTTTCTAAATTTTTCATCCACAGAGGTCTCCAACATATTAGAGAGCATGGGGAGGTAAGAGCACAGAAAGTGCTAAAATCTACAGTTCTGTTTGAGAAATTCATTCAAAAGGCAAAAGGTCCGGTTGTTACAGTATTGTTCAAATTTCTTAGCATACTGTAAATATCCTGAAGTATTAAAATATAATCTTCTAGTAACAAAGTAACAGTAAATTTAAAAATTTTGTTTGCAATAAAAGAAAATCCTGTTGCTTCCTTTTATAAATAAAATTTTAACATTCTCCATAATTCATGGGAGCTAGCATAGACACTATTATACAGTAATTGGTAATTCCACTATTAAATTGCATTGCCCCCATTGTCAGATACCTTTGAGTGATCTATAAAGAAAATTATAGGACTGATAACTTGTAGCAATCTTACTAGTTCCTTTTACTTATACACATGCACACACTAAACATACACACACACAAAGCATAAACTGTTATCTGAATATATCTAAATCACACAATGTTTACTCTATATAACTTTCCATAAAAACCCCCAAATTTTTGTTTCCACAACTGATGTCACATGATGCTTTATGTGGCGTTTAGTGGTAATCTGTATACATAAGTGGGGTACAATCCCTACCACTGCAAAAAAAAAAAAAAAGTATCAAATCCCTAATCTTAAAACATGACTCACACAGGTTTAGGAAACATCTAAAAGGTCCACAGTTCAAGTTGGGGAGAAAAAAAGAGAAGCATAAAATGCTTCAGGCACAGATATAGATCAGTAAGCCACCAAAATCAAAGATTTTCCTCATTTTCTGCCCACTGTGGCTCTCATCACCCTAAGTGATCAGAAAGCAATATTCTTAATGCGGGTGGGTTTCATCATTCTTGAAAGATTTAAAAAATACTAAAGTTCAACTGGTAATTCTAGAGCTACGTTTCTTGGCTGGGATTTAACAAGTTAAAACAAGGTAATAAAATGAAGAAAATAAATTTAAATTAATTTATTCTAGATGTGATAGTTCTCCTTCAACATTATGAGGCCAGAAAATATCATTTATCACAGTCCATTTATTTTCCTCAATCATCGTTCTATATACCACTCATCACAAATCTCTTTTCTTCAGACAGTTAATCAGTCATCAGTAAATACATAGTAACTCCTCAGTGTGCCAGACACACAGCAGAATATGGAAATAATTTATTACTAAAATAGATAAACTAAAAAAAAAGAATAGGTTAAAGGTTATGGTGGCAATAGTAATAGATCTTTTTGTCTGTCAGTAGTTTTGTGAGCCATGCTACTTTTCCAAAGAAATTAAATGAAATATGTGTCAGTCTCTTAGCAACTACATATTTGCAGAAAAATAAGACTAACAAGCCCCTGAAAATAGATATATTCTTTTTACTGCATAAGCTCATTTAGTCAAAGACATATTATGATGTCAGTGAGTTAAATGTCAAGCATTTAGGAAAAAAACCAAAACCATATATATAGGATTACTGAAAGTTTTCCTGTGAATGAATCCTCAGCAAGTGCATATTTTAGAAATCAAGTAGCACACAAAAGTCATATACTAACATATCCTTTGTGAATGAATCCTCAGCAAGTGCATATTTTAGAAATAAAGTAGCACACAAAAGTCATATACTAACATATCCTTTGGATATTTGTATTTTTCACTCCCTATCTAAAACTTCATTAGGAGGACAGAGACCAAGACACATGACAAGACTGCATGGCTTCTGAAAGTAGTGGGTTGAGCCTTAGAAGATACAAAGGTGGTTAATGTGAGATGAGCAGGATACTGAAAGCTACTGAAAGGTATAAAAAGGCATGGAGTACTATAAAAATTTAGCTGTTTATATAATATAATCTAGAGTTATGTCCTGACAGGTACTCATGTCAAAGTATAAGAAGCCCTACTTTTGGGATACTAAAAATGATGCTCAGGAAAAAGGTAACACTGAATAAGGCCAGAATTTGGCAACATGTATTACTGGAATGGAACCTCTGTATCTGCTCTGTGCAATTTCTACCCAACCCCCATGGGAGCTGAAAATCATAAATCTAATGGTTTTATCTACAGAGGTCTGTGCAGACCTTGAGGTATTTGATTCCTATATGATTTGTACACAGGGGCTATGCAATTATGTCCATTAAGAAAATAATGTCCATATTATTTTCTTACTTTAAAACAAGTATTTTTTTTGCCCTAAAAAAGAAGAGTAATATTTGTCTGTTGGGATCAGGCTAGGTAATTTTTCTGGTGTTCTTAAGTGTGCCACTCAGTTCAACAGTCTGCTGTTCAAAAATAACATGAAGCTGAAGTAAAGGACTTAATTCTTTTCCCTTAAAGCGGTGCACCTAACTCTAAAACCAAACTTCCCACAAGAATGAAACAAGAAACTCTTGCCCTTCCCTACATCCTATTCCACACCCCACAGACTAGGAAAATAGGGAAAGCCTGGTGGTCACACTTATTATTGTAACTATTTTCACATTTTATATACACATGGGACAAATGACTACTTCCATTCTTACAGGAACTTTTAGAGGGGTAGCTCTTATCCAGTTTCCTCTGTGGGTATTTAGATATATGAAATTAATTGAAATAGAGGGGGTAAACAGCTCCAGTAGGCATTCCTTTAATTAAAACAGAAGACAAAAAACATACATGAAAAATAAACATGAATGTGACCCCAAAAACCAAACGTATGGGATAGATTGGTAAAATAAACAAAAAGATATGTGGGAAGAAGAAACAGATCATTTTATAAAGGAAGAAATATTATAAGAAAATAGACATCACCTGACCCTCCTCCCACCCTATGCTGTTGAGCTGAAAAACTGAGCCCTTATTACTGAAAAAATAATATACAGCTATAATGGGGGTACTTTGGTATGGCATCCCTGATAAAATTCAGTGTTTTGTTTCATTTTTAAAATCAGAGAAGTAATCTAAAAAATCGCTCTTTCCTCTAGATTTTGCTAACAATCTGTTTAACAATCACTTGACAAAAATTTTATAGCTTATCCAGTAAAACTTCAGTAACTTAAATTTTTAAGGAAAACTTTTACTAATATATTTCAATACATATTTTTCACTTTATATGAATGACTGTGGAAGGAAAAAAGCGGTAATAACTAACAATGGCATTCTGGGATTTAAAAACTAATTTATTTTATGAAGGTACGATTTGATTGTTTTGGCATATATCAAATATGAGGTAAAAACAATCTATTAAAAATAGTAATAAAATTAATTTTCCAGTACTGTAATTACATACACCCCTCCTTTAAAGTAATCATTTAAAAATGGATTACAGTGGAGGCAATTTCTGATGTAAGTACCAATACTTTTGACTTTGGCTATCTTAGTGTATAAGTTGAATAGAACATGCTAGAGATAGAGAACTGGTTCATATTTTTGCATATCTATTAATCTAGCCATTGTATTCTCAAAAGATCAAGTCCTTATGCATTTGTATTATGTTCTTCAGCTGTAACACAACATAAACTTTTAACTTAAAATTTGTATATGTAGCAATTGAACTGAAGTGGACAGAGGTGTGTATGAACCAAATGAGAAGACCCATGTATATAACGGTTAGGAGTTAAAAAGGAAAAAAATATGACTACTTAGCATGAAGAAATCATAAAATTACTTTATCCCCAAAAGAAAACCAATTCTTAAAATAAATAAAAGATTTCCTAAGAACTTAAAGGAGAGGAACATAGTTAGCCAGCAGTAGCAAAGTTCATGCAACTACATCAATGAGACAAGAAAGCAATATTGCACTAAAAGGGGAAATTTGCAGGATTAATCCACCTCTTTCACTGACTCAAAGTGACTAGCCATTTCCTGTATGCTTTGGCATACCGGGCTTGTTCTACATTCCGGCAAGTGGATAATACTTGATCAACGAACCTGTGCTCCATTTCTAGGCCCATCGAGTCTGTAGCTGGGGTCCGCTTCAGGCGTTTGGTTTCCTGGGAATAACCTTGCTTGCAACAATCATTCAGTCCATCTACTTCCATTGCCTGAGATAGATGGGGGCCTCTGGGGATGACGTGCAAGTCATTCAGTGTCTCCCCAGGGCTGTCTGCTGGTGACAGCTGTGTTGTGCTGTGAGAAAGCCTATCACTGAAGTAATGCTGAATATAGAAAATCTGCCGCCTATGATGGAGGAGAGGGGAAGAAAGTAAAGAAAAAAACATAAAAAAGTTAAACTTCTGAGGAGGAAGAAGTCAGTAATTTCAAAGTATACAGTACAGTTTGCTGCCACTTTATCACCTTGAGATATCTGGGGGAAGGAGGAAAAACAGTTGAGATGAAACTTCTGGGTGTCTGGACAATGGCCTTCCATGTAGCTTATTGCGCTAAAGGTTACAATGACCTGGCACTGTTACTCTCTGGGAGCTGTAATATGAGAGGAGGAACATCTTACTGAGATCTTAGCTCAATATGCCTTAAGTTATTATATAAATAAAACAAAAAAGTAACACACTGAATCTTTAAAAGTCAAGGGATTCAAAAACTAGCGGGATTGAAATTATTTCTCTAGAGGCTTAGTGTATAGTCTTTATTCAATCCTTTTGAAAGTTACAAGACATTAGCTGCTGTTGGTCTTACGATCTAGAAATCAAAAGAATTTTCTTCTAAATCTATCAGTACCCTTAAAATGTACTGGGATCTAAAACAGCCATGTTAAAAAATAGGATTCTTGGGCCGGAGATTTAGCTCAGTGGTTCTGGCACTTGCCTTCTAAGCGCAAGGTCCTGAGTTTGATGCCAGCAACCATATACAATGTTGGGAGTTGTGACTCACGCCCACCAGCAATCAATACCACATACCATAGTGCCAGGCGTGGTGGCTCACGCCTGTAATCCCAGCACTCGGGAGGTAGAGGCAGGAGGATCGCTGAGTTCGAGGCTTGCCTAGGCTACATAGTGATCTCAGGACCAGCCTGAACTACTAAGCGAGACCCTGTCTCAAAAAAAAAGGATTTTTTGGGCTGGAGATTTAGCTCAGTGGTTCCAATGTCTGCCTATCAAGCACAAGGGCCCTGGTTCAATCCCTGGTAACCACATACAACAATACTGGGCGTGGTGACTCACACTCATGCCCACTGGCAATCAGTACCACATACCACAGTGCTGGGCATGGTGGCTCACACCTGTAATCCCAGCACTTGGGAGGCAGAGGCAGGAGGATTGCTGAGTTCCAGATTTTCTGGGCTACATAGTGAGCTCATGGCCAACCAGAACTACAAAGTGAGACCCTGTCTCAAAAAAAAAAAAAAAAAAAAAAAAGATAGGATTCTTCTTTTCTCATGGAGAGCAACTCTCTTGTCACAGAATCACCTGGAACTGTTCACTTAAAATAAAGACCCCTAGGGGTGGGAGATCTGACATACACAACATGATAAACTACATAGGTTCTATCTCATCATTCATATTATCAGCTCTAAGGTCCTACAAGATAACTGTATTCATTTACTCCATGGATATGCTGGATTAAATAGGGAATGTATAATGTACCATTTTATAAAGGGTTTACATATTGAACAGATAAATTCTCTAATAAAATAAGCCAGCAGTAGAAAAATAAACCTGTAAAAAACATAGGTCATCTCAACTTTTTTCCCTCCCTTACTCTAATGTTAAGCTTTATTATGTAAACGTTTTCTCAAATTCTTCAAGTCCTGCTATTAAAATGATTAAACACAAAACAGCACTAAAGATCTTTTAACACCAAACTAATTTGAAGTTAAGATCTATTTTTTATTTGAAAATGTTCATGCATAGACTTGATTTTAAGAGAAAGTAAGATTTCTCTGTTTATGAAAAGGGAGAAGCTGACTTTTACCTTCTGAATATATTTAGCATGGAGATGAGGCCGACCAAGGCTCCGCAAATAGTCCACAAGAAAGACTACCCTGTACAAAGTTGGGGGAGGAGGTGGGCTTCCAATAACTTAAAAAAATGTACGTATTTTTTAAAATGCCTACTTCTTGCCTAGTACAAGCCTTTTGTTTGCAAATTTTATCCTACAGCCTGAAGTAAAATCTGTACTTAAGAAAATACAGACTCCTCCAAACAGAAAAATATCCAAAATAATAGGTGTCCATATATCTGATCTTCATTCCAACATGAAATTTATGTTACTAGCAAATGTACTTAAAACTAGTCTTTTGCTATATTCAAAGAAAAATTCTCTAACATTTTAATTTAAATTATAAAAAAGCCCTGAAGTTATTAAGACCCTTAGATTCCTAAATAATATTAATTTAAATTATAAAAAAGCCCTGAAGTTATTCTTAAGACCCTTAGATTCCTAAATAATAAACAAATAAAGCAAGCAAGCAAACTTAACTTTATTATCAGGGTCTAATTCATAATCTCAATTCTGACTGTGCATCAAAATTATCTGTAAAGCTTTTTTCTTTAAAAAATCAAAATATGAGGGAGCAGGGATTTAGCTCAGTGGTTCCCACAACCGCCCAGCAAACTCAAGATCCTTGGTTTGATCCCCAGTAACTATACATAACAATACCAAACATGACGGCTCATACCGACCAGCAATCAGTACCACACACCACAGTGCCAGGCGTGGTGGCTCACGCCTGTAATCCCAGCACTCGGGAAGCAGAGACAGGAGGATTGCTAAGTTCAAGGCTTGCCTGGACTACATAGTGAGCTCAGAGCTAGCCTGAACTACAAAGCGAGACCCTGTCTCAAAAAACAAAAACAAAAACAAAAACAAAAACAGAAGGCAGAACTTCATTCCAGATATGCTAAATATCAGGACATGCAAAGAAGTTATCCAGAAATCCTTGCTTCTGTTTTATTTTGTTTTCCTTATTTTTTATTTTGGAAATCACACAGGTTACTCTGCTAGTGAATCAAGTCTGAGTACCACAATCCTAAGCCAAAGAATGATCTGTATGAGGAGCTTCACACTGCGGCTGCTTCTGCTGCCACTGATGACGAAGATGATGATGATATAGTAACACAAGCCCCTTCTCAGTAGGCCATACCTCCACAATCAGATAATCATAATTCCAAAAAGGCAGAAGTCAGATAACATCTGCACCTCTCATATGAAAATGCCAGGTTTCATGTAAGAAATGCCCTTGTCCTTTCTCTTACCTGTGACACCAAAGGGTTTCATGTCCTGGGTAGGAATCAATAAGATCAGTGCTGAATTCCACTTCCTCTTCTAGAAGATGGGAAAGATTTATCCTTGGTTCTTCTATGGAAGCTGCTGCTTCTCCATCTTTTGGAAGAACCAGGGCTGGCTCACTTTTCAAAGGGCTTTGCTCCAATACAGAATCATCTATCATAGTTTGGTTAATCAAAGACTTTAACAGAAACTGGCGGTAGTGAAATCCACTGTGGTCTGAAACGTGCATGGAGGCCCAATGTTTAGTAGAAGACAGTTCATCAAGAAGAATCTTGTAGGAAGAAAAAGGGGAAGTGAGAAGAAGAATTTCTAAAGGTTTTTCTTTTTCCATTAACACTTCTGGTTTATTTCTTGTTCAACGATCATTCTTATTAGTGTTCTGCATGCAGCATCAACCACAGCATTGTTGCTTACCAACACAATACCTGGTAACGTCTCATTTTCCTTAAAAATATTGACTTTTAACTAGGATTGGAGGTCCCATTTGACCCTGCGACTTCCCTGTGAGGTATTCATGAAAGAATTAAAAGCATCATACCACAGCAATATATGCACGCCCCTATTTATAACAGCACAGTTTGTAATAGTTAAATTTGGAAACAGCCCAAATGCTTATCAAGTGCAGACTGGATAAAGAAGATTTGGTTTTTTTCTTTTTATAAGATGGAGTATTATTACTCAGCCATAAAGAACAATAAGTTAGACATTTATAGCTAAATGGATACACACTGAGGCCATACTCATAAGTGAAATAAATAGGACACACATATAAATGCTGTATCATTTCTTTAGTGTGAGAAACTGAAGGTGCAAATAAGATAAAAAGTGTATAAAAAGTTCTGTGAAATACGAAGAAAATCTTCAAAGGAGAAAGGGGATTTGGGAGGTGGGGCAGAGGAAGGCAAAGAAAGTAAGGAAAATACGTAAAGGTAAAAAGGACAAACCAGAAACAAAGGTTATGTATACAGGGAGGTGGAGGGGGCTGAAGGGAAATAGGAGCAACAGGAAAAAACTTAGAATCAAGGTATATCATGTACAGGTACAAATTCTCAATGATAACTGTGATCAGCATGTATACTTAAAATGTATCAAATTTTAAAAAATAATTTTTCTTAAAACCACAGCTTTAAGAATTTGTCATATTTACTCTTATTTTGACTACTCATATTTTGATATACACATAGAGAAAAGCCAAATTCTAAAATAGTGATGAATAATGAATTCACTATAAATGATGTTTTTAAAAAATAGATAAAATTCAGCCATAAATTGTGCAAATCTTTATATTACCAATCCTTCAAACTAATGAAAAGGTGCACTTATGAAAAAAATTGTTTGGTATTGTCTTCAACAGACAGCAAACATAAATTGAGTTTTGATCAGTGAAGGGTATTAAGAGCTGACCACATTCTGCCCGAAAGTTTTCAGACCAGCTAAGGAAAAACGACATATATTTGTGGATGCAGACAGCACAATGCCAGTATCTTTACACCCTTGTGAAAGGTCCCAGGCAAATGCCTTCTCCTGTACCAAGATCCCTTTCCATTTTTACATAACCCTTTTCTCTGCTATAAGAAAATATTCACTCTTCTAAACTTCCTGGCCCTTGTGTGATCCACTAAATACACAAGAGAATTTTCTATACTGGTCTTCATTCCCCCCAAAATTATGTGGGCACTTTAGTTTCTTTCTTCTTTCTTTTTTAATGCTGTAAATATTTGTTCATTCCTAACTGATGATTTTATGCCTCTATTCCCTCTGGCATCACTGTGAATACATAAATATTTTATGAATGAATGAATGAACAATTTAATGGAGGGGGTGACAAGTATAAGGGAATAAGATTACTTAAAGTTAGGACATTCAAGTTTTATCAGTAAAACATTTTAAATATTTCCTTTAAGTTCTAATGAGTTTATATGTAGCCACAAAAATTTATTCTAGTCAATAAAGTCTCTGAGAAATTGACAATAACATCATTTATTTGATTTTATAAGGTGAGTAAAAATAGCACTAAATATCTTCCTGAAAAACAAATTAATTAAATGTTATTACATTTGAAAAGAATTAGTCTGCAGACACTTAAGCTATAACACAGCAACTTTTTTTTTTTT
>PVIC010028767.1:0-15224 GCA_004025085.1 Thryonomys swinderianus
ACCTGAGTTCGATCCCTGGTTACCACATATAATGCTGGGCGTGGTGGCTCACGCCTGTAATCCCAGCACTCGGGAGGCAGAGACGGGAGGATTGCTGAGTTCGCGGCGGCTTGCCTGGGCACCATAGTGAGCTCAGGGCCAGCCTGAACTACAAAGCAAGACGCTGTCTCCAAAAAGCAAAAAAAAAAAAAAAAAAAAAAATTAAGGCCTGGGAAATTACAGTGCACAATCACAATTATAGAACATCATGTATGAACCCTTTCTAGTGCTCATTGTTTTCAGTGTTTCAACCTTTGTGGAGACTTATGGCCCAAATACCCTGGCAATAATTATATATACAAGTATAATCAGTAGCTAGTATTTACTAAGCAGCAGAGAAGCCATATGTCATCTTTTATGACCATCCAAAAAATCAGACAACCTCATTTCCATTGTACAAATGAGGAAATTGGGGCCTTAGGCAATTTACAATTTGAATAAATTCATGCATGTTTGTGGCCACACCATCCTGAACACACCTGATCTCATTTGAATAAATTCACACAGGTAGTAAGAGCTAGTAAAATAGCTAACAAATAATTAATGTTTACCATGTGCCAGACTCCAGATTGTAACAGATACTGTTGGGTTCCTTCTCAATAGCCATCCTACCACTTTTCTACTTAAAAGAATCCTAATCTTGGCAGCTATTCATCTCTTAGGAAGAGGGACTCTATCTCCAGTATGATTGGCCAAGACAGTCATGGCGACCCTATTCTCTTTTGTTAGGCATTGGATTAAAGAGAGGCAGCCAGGAGTAGTGGGTCACACCTATAATCCCAGCACTTGGGAAGCAGAGGCAGGAAGACTGCCATGAGTTCAAGGCCAGCCTAAACTACAAAGCAAGACCTTGTCTCAAAAAAACCCAAAAAACAAACAAGCAAACAAAAGAACTAAAACAAATGACAACTTAAAAAAATAAAGAGAGGCTTACCTAAAAAAATTTCTCAAAGAGATTTTGTAATTCATAGACACAAAATATATATGACCTCTTCTGCTGTTGGGTATTGTAAGATCTGGATGTGATATTTGCAACTGTGACAGCCACCTTATGATCATGAGCAAATCATTGTTGGAAAGCCTACACACTGAGGTTAATAAAGCATAAAGATGAGGGTCCTTGATGAGTTACCAATTTTGAAACTTTCCCTCAAATGTGAGATAACAAAGTGTACTTTTTGTTTTACATTCTTGTTTGTAACTTGGCGCAAAGCCACACTGCAGATGGGATGTTTTCCAAAAAATGATACACATTTTATCCCAAAAAAAGATACACATATATTTTCTTATTTGTCACCAAAAATCCGTGAGGATGATGTTGTCATTTTTGTTTTAAATATTAGAAAATGAAAGCTCAGAGAAATTGGGTAACTCCTCCCATCGCAGAGATTGGAAATGGCAGATTAGCATTTGAATCTAGTTGTGCTTAATGCCAGAGTTTCTAACCACATCACACTATATGACAATGAAAACTGAACTCATCTGGCTGGCTCCAAAAATGCATTCTTCTTCTACATTTCATTGCTTCCCAATGTCTGGGATAAAATTTCCAGAAACTTGAATCTATGATGTATGATATAGCCAAGTATGAAAAGGGACAGCCATACGATTCAGGGCAGAGTAGTTGCAAGTGAACGTGAGTTGACTTGGCCCCAGTTCTCTATTACCAGCAGACCAGGCTTTTCTTAGTCTTGGAGTCTCAGAACATCTGTTTAAAAGGATAGGCTAGACTCCAGTGAGACATGACTGGACTAATTCTGCTGCCTCTGTGCGTGAAATTCCTCTCTTCCTCCAGGTATTTAGTTCCACCTGGATGGGCCTAACAACCACCTATCCAACTGTCCTAGAGGGAAATGACTTGGCATCTCCGGACAGATATATTAAGAAGAAATTCCATCATAAAATGTGGGATGGACAAATGACATTTAAGAACCATTCCTTTGCTGAAGGATTACTTCACAGGTACCAGGATACCTTTTTCTAAATCTTCCCTCCAAAAAAGGCAGAAAGGGGAAACATAATCGGTTCAAACAAATACTTTGAGTGTCTTGCATTCACCAGGTCCTATCTAAAACATGGTGGTGATACAGATGGGTACAATCTGATTCCTACTGTATGAATTCAGTCTAAGCATGTGGCTATGAACTAAAATAAGTAGATTATCCAGGATTTAACAAGGAAAATGCAAAATATAGCAGGTACTTCAAGATAAAAAAGTAACATATGACTAAAGCCATTAGGGATATGCAGAGGTGACATTGGGATGAGATTTCTAGAATGAATAGGTTTTGGACAGCAGGGAATGGGCAAAGAGGAAGGACAACAAGAAGGCGAGAACTCTACATCTGCAAAGAATACTGAGTATTTTTCTAGTTGGAGCATTTGCTATTGGTAATAGGTGATAAGCCTTTATAAAGCATTTAGAGGTCATCTTGGGAAAAGTCCAACATGCCAGGGAAGATAACTCAGTTTGAATTTGATAGAAAATGAAGAGCCACTGAAGGATTTGGAGCAGAAACATGACAAGGTAGCATTGTGCTTTGGTATATGTTAATTCTGAGGTTATAAGCAGAATCAGTGTGGGAAAAGATGGGCAGCATCAATTTGAAAACTTAGGGGATTCCTTCTCCCTGATCTGCTAGTGAAAGCATTGTTTCTCAGGTCCCAAGTGTCTGATTTCCTGCAGAAAACCAGCTTCTTTGGTCTCACCCAGCTGGGGGCTCAAACACGTCATAGTATACTCAGCAGAGGTGCTGACAGACTAGAGGACTGGGATCAGTTACACAGGGAGAAGAGGGAGGCCTGCCAGAGCAGAGCTGCCGAGAATCATCACTGAAGACAGGAGGTCTCCAAGGAGCCCAAAGCAGCCTTCTCTCACCAGCTGCTTTGAGCTTAGAAGCATGAGTTCAAGGGCCTGGGAGCGTGGAAAGCCTAGATATGCATTGTGTAACGCAAGCCAACAATGTGAGGCTGTGTGGTGGGGCAGGAAGCAGCGGCCTAAAGGATTCAGAAACCTTTTTACTGAGAAGGTAGGGAGTTCTCAGGCTCCAAATTATCAGCAGCAACCTCTGGCTGTAGATCCAGGGGTGGGTTGTTTTCCTGCATTCCCTCTATGGTGTTTCTAGCAGTCATTAGCTGCCTTTGGTCCCTGGACAAGCCGTTTTCTACGTCCTTTCAAATTCTTTGTACTTGATTCATCATCTATTTGAGGCTCTGAGACTTGGTGTTGGCTTCTGTGCAATAGCCTCTGGCCAGACATGAACATGTCTCCTACACCTTCTTTGAGTCTAGCACGCCCAGCACATTCCTTCTTGATGGTCTGTGAGCATTGCAAGATTTCATGAAAATACAATGGCCCTGTAAAGTCATCATTCTTCTCTTTTTTTTTTTTTTTCTTATAGTCCTGGAGATTAAGCCCAGAGTGTTCACATATCTCACTAAGTTGTTCAGACTGGATACTCAATATTGTGATCTTCCTGGCTCAGCCTCCCAGAGTGCTGGGATTAGAGGCACGCATCACCATGCCTGCCTAGTCATCATTCTTTACACCGCAAACCTTGCAGATGAAATAGACAAGTGATAGAAAGTGGGTTTAAGAGAGAGGTGCTGCCTCCCAAGGATGGCCTTTGTTTCTTACTTCCGCTCAGGAGCCCGCAGCTCCAGCTTTCTGAAGTTCCTGGTTATGATGGTCTAACCTCCCTCTACTTCTCTACTTTCACAAAGACATTAATACTAAGAGACATTTCTCCCCTTAAAGAAAAACAGAAATGCAAGTAAGATGACAAAAGAGTGTGGTGGAGACTAGAGAGTTACAGGACATGTGTAGCATCTAAAAGTTAACAATACTCACTTCATGTGGGAATCATTGAGACCCTATTGTGGCAAAATCTGCTTTTCCTACCAAAGCTGGAAATCTAGAATTCTGTGTGATATCTCTCAACTTCAAAATATTTTAAGAACAAAATTATTTGAGGGAACAGAGCACATCTCTGGGCCAAGTCACTCTGATAATTTATAGCCTTTGCCCTACAAGTGGGGTCTCAGCTCCATAGCTTAGAATGGAAGCTATTCATGACCTAACATGTGATCATTTCCCTTCACCTCCCAACTGTTTCCCCGCTTTCACCATCACACCAAACCACCCGTGATTCCCCAAACTCTTCTCTCTTCTCTCTACATCTCTGCACTGCTGGTCTCTCTCTGTATGTGGGACCCTTGCTTTCTTTCTCTGCCTGAGAAGCTCCTGTGCAGTTTCTCAAGACTCAGGTCAAATTCTACTTCCTTCTAATGGCTTCCCTTCTCCCTGTAAGGCTGGGTGCCCCAGGCTTTCTATGGTCCCACAGTACTCTGGACGTAATTCAGTCCTCTCATCACACTGTCCTAGAACTGCTGGGTTCTTTGTCTGTTGTCATCACCCTGATAACTCTCTGAGAGCAGAGACTTTCAGTCTCAGCGAAAGGTTGAGAACTATGCCAATAAAGTACAAATAATTTAATCAGAGGGGGAAATGAAAATTCAAACAAGATAAAGGCCTGGCTATTTCAATCAATAGGTCTAAGAGGTCATAAATAGGAATTAAATCCAGGAGTCAAAAATCAGTTAGAAGAAAAAAAATCAGGTAGATTAAAATGAGTTGAGAGAGTACGAGGAATGGTGGTTCATGCCTGTAATCCCAGCACTCAGGAGGCAGAGACAGGAGGATTGCTGAGTTCGCGGTGGCTTGCCTGGGCTACATAGTGAGCTCAGAGCCAGCTTGAACTACAAAGTGAGACCCTGTCTCAATAAACAAACAAACAAACAAATAAATAAATAAATAAATGGGTTGAGAGGGAGGATGCGGTGGATAGTTTAGGACATAAGCTATAGATGTAATGAGGATGTTTAGAACCTGTTGCTACTGGGTGATGAGTGCATGACAGACACAGACATGGGCCTCACAGCTTAATGTCTCAGTAGTGGATTCTACTACTAGCTTGATAATCTGATGGGTTTCTCACCTCCATTGTCAGAACTCACTGTCTCAGAAAACATCTATTGGTAAGCTCTTAGTTTTACAGTGGACAGAATACCTACACAATTTAAAGGAGAAAAGGTTTATTTTGCCTATAGTTTCAGTCCATCATTGGCTGGCTTGAAATCAAGAACTTCATGGTGTAAGGACAAGTGTAAGAAATTTTTTAACTCGTGGCAGCCAGAAAGTGGGGGAGGGAGGAGCAATGGGGAGCTTAAAATCAAGGAGTTGGGGACTAGATACGCTTTCATAGTAATATCTCCAGTGACCAATTTCCTCCAACTGGCCCCACCTCCTAGTACCCATTTTGCTGTGAACTCATCAATGGATTAATGTATTGATGATGTAGGACCCCTCATGACCTAATTATCTCTCTAAACTCTACCTCTGAACATTGCTATACTAGGAATCAAGCGCTTAACACATGTCTTTGGAGGGGGTACCTCATATTTAAACCAAAACAGCCAGGAGGTGTTAGGCATCACGGAAAGGAATCAGATATGATCCTTGTGCTTAAGCTTATGATTTTGTGGAGAAAATGGGAATATAGAGAGTGATAATAAAATAAATACTACCTCAGAGAGAAACACAGTGGCTATAGTAGCTCAAGGAAGGGCTGTTGATCCATTAAAGGCCAGAAATGAGAATTTACTCATGGTCATACAGATAGAGAAGAACAGAACAAGGATCAGGACTCAGGCCTGTTAGACTTAGAAGTCCAGTGTTTGCACTATAGAAAATTGGGAACAGACAGAAATGACTTTATGAGGAAATTTATTTGTGCTCGACTTGGGTATGCTGCAACTTGGCTCTAAGTTAAAGTTCCCTAAAAGCAATAATTGCTTGAGATTTGGGTAGAAAAAGTGAATCTGTAGTCATCACTTTCTGATGATCATGGCATTTACAAGAACAATTAACAAGATACCAGAAGGTTCTAGGTAGTCTTTACTCTCTAATACTCATCAGGTCTTCCCAAGTTCTGACACTGCTAGTCAATAGGAGCTTCAAACTCATCGTTAGATATTTGGCTATGGATTCAGAGACTTCTCTAGTTCTTCCTTCACAGTGCTTTTATAGCAGGTGGGTGTTCTTGGCTTCTTTGGGAATTAATTAGCTAGAGAATCCACTGATCCATGCCTTCCTCTATCTTCAGACAACTATTCCCACAATCATGAAGCAGAGTTCTTCTGTAGGTGAACATTGACTGAAGCACTGGGTTTTTCCCAATGAAGAAAATAACTGAGTGTACAGAATTGAATGCCTAAGGTTTGAATATATATTCCAACTCCAGTACCCTGCAATTAGTACTGTATTTCAGAAAAATTTATAGGTTTTAACTGACATTTTAGATTGCTTCCACTTCTTCATTACTAGATATCACAGACATAGTCATAATTCCAGTACCCTATACTTAGTACTGTATTTTAGAAAATATTTGTTGTATAAGCCTGATTTTTTTGATTGTTTCCAGTTCCTCATTGCTACAAATACTGCATAGAATAACTTCCGAGAAAGATTTTTTTTTTGCTTCTGTTTCTTTTCCTAACATCAATTAAAGAGTATAGATAGTGTCCTTTATGACTTACTTATGATCTGAAATTTTGCCTGAGGTATTTATCATGTTGGCTATTTGCATTTTTTATCTCCTGGGATATGAAAGATTTTTCCTCTGGTCTCAATATTTTTTCTCTCTCCCTTACTTTCTATCCATAGGGGGAAAAAATCACTCCTGAGCATTTTCTCCAAAAACAGTATTTCTGTAATCAGTTCAGGAAAAAAAAAAAAAAGATATGCTGGGTTACCAATAAAGAAATGTTCCTCTGGCTTAGCTAGGTAGGTAAGATTTTTTTTCCTGAACCAGAGATTGAACTCTGGACCTTCCATTTGCCAGGAAGATGGCAGCACCACTGAGCTACATTGCCAGCCCTTGGCCTAGCTAGGTAGGAAGTGAGAGAAACAAAGACATCTGGAAATTGAGGTTCTGCTTACTTGGTTTGGATGGACAGCATCCAACAACCAACTTTAAACCACTTAACTGAGGGGAATTTCCTCCTTATTACTTATACCATTCAGCACTTACTGGAAGAAGACATATTACATGAACCATTTGCTTCTTGAAAGCAGGATTAAATGTTATTTCAGTTACACAACTATTTATAGAATGTCATTTTTTTCTCCTTCCTTCCTTCCTTCCTTCCTTCCTTCCTTCCTTCCTTCCTTCCTTCCTTCCTTCCTTCCTTCCTTTCTCTCTCTCTTTCTTTCACTCTCTCTCTCTCTTTCTCTCTCTCTCTCTTTCTTTCTTTCTTTCTTTTTGCGGTACCAGGGATTACTTGGACCCTTGTGCTTCTTGAGACAGTTTACAGGGAGGGAAACACAATGAGTTACAGCCCAAGTCATCCTATAAGAAGTGCTAGAAAGGAGACATAAACAAGGTCCTATGGAGTGGTGGAGGAAGAAGTTGTACCTGATAAAGTTGTGGTAGAGTGAAGGGAAAGAAACCAACAAGAAATGTTAAGAATGTATAGCCAGAGGGAGTTAATACTTATTAGGAACTCTAAGCTGGATTTTATAGGGGAAGGTGAACAAGGCTAGCATTTATTGATTGTTAATCTATTTTGCACCAATTACTGCACGAGGTACTTTATATATTTTAATCTTTATCAAAAAAAACATTAGGAAGAAACTGAGGCACAAAGAGGTAACATGACTTGTTAAACAACTTAAAAGTGGTAGAATTGGGATTCAAATTAAGATCTTTCTGACTTCTGAGGACATTCCTTGCTCCCTTCTGTGCTTAGGAAATCATTTTCACAACATTGTGAGATAGACTACACAAGGTAAGAAGGAATTAGACAAACTTCTAAAAGCGAGGAATCGGAAGAAAGGATGCAACAAAGGCACCCCCACAGGGCCAGGTACGAAGGTGAGAGGCCTGTTAGGGGTCCTTAGGAAGGGTGGTGTGACTGTGGGAAGACATTGCCAAAGGCCTATACTACTTGCTGCCTTCTAGGGTTCAACACACCTTTCATTAATTTAACACTGCTGGGGATTCAGAGCTCAAAAGCCCCAGTCCTTGCTTTCAAGATGTCTCCAATCTAACTATAATCTGGTGAGATAATGCTCTTACCGCTGATTACCTTGTATACTTCAATGCAGGATGTGTGTGAATGCGTGTGCATGCATGCATTCATGTGCACATACTCACACGGTATTAATTGGACCATTTCCTTCCTGCAATCATTTCTCAATATATATATACTCCCTGAGCTCTCTGCAAGTGTGTGTTGCTTTAGTACCTCTGCCTTTAGCAAGACTTGGATTTAAAATGTTGGCCTTGAAGTTATGCTAAAAACCTACAGCACCACAACAAGTGTCCTTTCAACCCAAGAGAGACTTGACCTGATTTTATGCTAACTCACTTAGAAAATAATGATCAACTCTGGGGTTGTCATGGAAAGATCTTAATTGGGACTGACAAGAAAATGGACACTTTCTACTATTTCTCTGCAGACTTTGCAAGTGCTCAACACTTCTTGAGAGTAAATATGGCTCCAAGCCCTTCATTCAGCTGGCTGGAGCAGAGTTATAAAAAAAATGCATTTCATCTCTGGCATATCACAGCAGAACGTCATAAACAGCTGGAAACTCTCTGAGGTGAAGACAAGTTGGATATTATGTTTGGATTTATAGCTCTGTCCCCCCCTAATAGCTGATTTTCATTTCTGAAAGATTTATTATTTCCATCTTTATGAAATAACTTGGATCTCACCTTGGATAATTACTGATTATCATCAGCTCTTCACCTGAGGCATCTTAACACTTGGGTGAACCTAAGAAAAATGCTTTCTTTTTTTCTTTTTCCAAAATGAACTAGGGGAAAACTCAGTGTGTTAGACTGTCTTTATTTCTATTCTCATTTGCAATTCTCTTTGGCTTTCTAATAATCAAGTCATTAATCAGTGTCATATCACCATCCAGAGCACGATGTTTTTGCCACTTGGGTTCCAACATGGATTAAATGGCAATCACTTGTGTTATTAACTCTGGTGCTCTCTTGGGAGGCACTATGGAAATCGCAGACCCAGAAACTGTTAGGCCAGAGACACCATCTAAGCAGTCATCTGAAATTTTTGTTCAAGAGTACACGTCTTAGCCTTCTGACATTCAGTAGAGCTCTTTCAGTTATTTAATTTATTTATTTAGAAACAGGGTCTTGCTAAGTAGTTCAGGCTGGCCTCAAACTCATAGCAATTCTCCTGCCTCAGCCTCCCAAGTTTTGGAATTATAAGCATATGCCTCATACCTGCCTTCTTCTAGTTATTCTGATAAGAACTCCTAGCTAGCCGGGCGTGGTGGCTCACGCCTGTAATCCCAGCACTTGGGAGGCAGAGACAGGAGGATTGCTGAGTTCGAGGCTTGCCTAGGCTACATAATGAGCTCAGAGCCAGCCTGAACTACAAAGCGAGACCCTGTCTCAAAAAAAAAAAAAAAAAAAAAAAAAAAAGAACTCCTAGTTAAAGTCCACATGTCTGACATCCCTCAATTTTCATTTTGAGGTTACCATTCCATGTGTCCTTTAATGCCTCCATACTTTTTCTTCTCCTGTTCCTCTGCCTTGAGGTCCCTAACATCCTTTCTTCACTTCTCTGCCTGGTAAAAACCTGATTATATGAGGCCCATCTGGGTAAAGCCCTTCACAATGGCCTCAAGCAGCAGCCTTTTTTTTTTTTAATGGGAAAGGAAGAATGATTCAGAAAGCAGAACTTAGAAAGTGCTGAAAATACAGGTAAGAGCTGCAGAGAATCATGCCTCAGTCATAAAATAGAGCCCTAATCACAGAAACAGCATCAGAATTGTTATAGTCCAATGAGTATGCTGTGTCTCCTGCTTTTTCCTTTTGAACAATCTCTGCAGGGTTAATCTATGCTTGTCTCATCTTTGTGTGTTGGAAGTGTGGGAAGAGATAATTTGTGTTTTTAATTCCTTAGTCTTCAAATTGAGAGGATGAACTAGAGGAACCTCACACAGACCTGGACCTAGTTTAACTGTTGAAACCCTGAACCCAGGGCTCGGGATTTAGCTTAAGAGGTACTGCACCTACCTTGGAAGCACAATAGGCCTGCATTTGATCCCTGGTACTGCAAAAAAAGAAAAAAGACCTTAAGCTCAAACGTGTTGGCATAATGGAAGAGACTGGAGGGGGTTCTCGAGTGAAGGAATGCTTTGCTTGTGAGAGGGATATGAATTGATGTTGACTGTGGTAGTTGATATTTTTAGAAAATAGTTGTAATACTTTCTGGTCCCATATGGTCTTCTAGAATTCTACCAAATTTATCAAGAGACTATTTTCCTTTTCCTTGAACCTAGTAGGCTTATGACTGTTCTGATCAAGAGTGTAGTGGAAACAATCAAGAGTGTAGTAGCAACACTGCTCCCAGAGTTTCATCATAAAAATAATTTTCTCTTGTTTTTTTTCTCTGGTCACCTGCCTTGGAATCTGGCCACATCACATGGAGATCCACATAACAATTTGCAACTGACAAACCATCAGATTCCAGGCAAGAGCCAACATTAACTGATCACATGAATAAATAAGCCCTCATGATTCCAGACCTCACTCAATGTTTAGACTTCACTACATGATGTCAAGAAGAGTGGAGATGAATTATTCTTACTAAACCTGAGGCAAATTGGAGATCTGTGAGCAAAATAAATAATTTAAGCCATGGTAATGGTTTGTTTTGGAGCTGTGGGTAGTCATAATTCCTTAGTTACTCTGTGTTCTTCTGGAAATACTTAGACAATTTATTTTTTCTACAGGGATTGGTTTCCTTGGCCTTAAAATGATTGCTCTATCATAGGAATGTTGTAAGGTTTAAATGAGATGATGCATACAAGGTGTTCTTTATAATGTCTTCAATTAATGCTATTTAATATTATTTCAATTTACTCCTACCAAGATGTTATAGTCTTTCTGCTTTGTACAAATTCCCCTTCAAGGCTGCACATCTATAGTTTGATTCTGTCTATAGTATTGTAGTTTTTACACCAGTCTCTTTTAGATCACTTGCTCTGGGGCAAGCCAGGTTACCACATCCTGCAGATGCTTAGCCATATAGGGAGGTGTACTCAGTGAGAAGCTGACACCATTTGGCTTACTAACTTGCCAACCATGAGAATGAGCTATCTTGGAAACTAATCCTCCAGTTTGTCAGTCTTTGGAGGTCTGCAAACTCTTGAGGGAACTTGAGCAAAAATCAACAAGCTAAGCCATTTTTTACTTCAACAGAAAGCATAAAAACTGTGTGAAACTTTAAAAACCTCATTTTGTGTTGTTTTAAGCCACTAAAGTTTGGGATAACTTATGTACTAATGGTTAACTAATGCCTATATCAGCATAGGAAGGATTGTAAGAGAGAAAATGATCCAAGCTTAAGGAGTGTTTTAGAGTTGATGTGGAAGGACAGATGTTAAATTGCCATTTGTGTGTTATGACTGAGTTTGAAAAAAATGCCTGGGGGAGTCCAGAGTAGAACAGGAGAAAAGTAAATCCAATAAAGAGTAACAGACATGGAAAATTGGGAACTTACAAGGCCTACAGAAGTCACTGAATTTGAAGAGCAGGTTTGGTGAACAAAAAGGAGTTAGAAAAACAAAAAGTTTTGTTTCAAATGTAGGATGTGCTGGCTACTGATTTCAGTAGAACAATTCAGGAAATAAAGTGTAGAAATAGGTGGCTGAACAGCAGCAGTAAAGAAAGGTTTTTATATTGGTGAGTGCAAGGGCAGAGCAATTGGGTATCTTAAGCTGATGACAGCAGACTATTAGAAATCTTCTCCTTTTAAGAGTGATGAAGTGGAGTTTGTATGGTCTAATGTCAGAGTCCACTGCAGGAGTAGTTGCTATGGATAGTTGTACTGACTAGTTAGTAGAATGCCAATTTTATTCCTGACTTGAGATATGGAAGGTGGGAAAGGAAAAGAACTCTCAAGGGCACTTCAAGGAAAGCAGTGAAGTTAAAAGAAAATGCCAAACATTTTAGATGAGATGTTTGCTGCAAAACAGTTATTTTATTAAGTTTGCTTGCAAAACAGTTATTTTATTCTGGTGGCAATTGGGAGGCAATGGAAAATTTCAGGGAACTGGTGTGACTAGCTTTGACAGCTCATTTTGACAGCAGTGACAAGTACAGTGGGCATATTGGGCAAAGGATGAACAGAGGTCCTTCTAGAGGAAAGAGGTTTGTACAATAGCTTATTCTTGAGGTGCTAAGACCTTATCACTAAAAGAATCAAGAGAGCTATTTGATAAGCAGAAACTACAAAATTCAGTGGAAAGGGAGGTTGCTATTCACAGAGTAGTGACTAGATCATTCACCTTTTTTCCAAAGCCATTCAAACTTTTTCTGAAGTGTTTCTGACGCTCCTTTGCACCTGATCATGTAATTATCATTTATCTTCAATTAGATTTCCTTTTTTCTTTTTCCATTATCTTTTTTCAAATATTCAGTGAATACTTAAAAGATTTAATAAGGTAAAAAGCACATTGTCATTAATCTCCCTCAAAATACTCTTCCTCCTTTAAATACTCTTATTCCATTGTTGTTACCCCCAGTTAGTCTCATTTTGACTTACTGTTTAATATATATATATATATTTATATATATATATTTATATATATATATATTTTTTTTTGAGACAGGGTCTCACTTTGTAGTTCGGGCTGGCCCCGCACTCACTATGTAGCCCAGGCAAGCCGCCGCAAACTCAGCAATCCTCCTGCCTCTGCCTCCCGAGTGCTGGGATTATAGGCGTGAGCCACCACGCCCAGCATTGTGGTATGTGGTATTGATTGCTGGTGGGCGTGAGTCACCACACCCAGCATTCTATGTGGTTACCGGGATCGAACTCAGGACCTTGTGCTTGCGAGGCAGGCACCGGAACCACTGAGCTAAATCTCCGGCTCTGTATATATTTTTTGAGACAGGGTCTCGCTTTTGTAGTTCTGGCTGGCCCTGAGCTCACCATGTAGCCCAGGCAAGCCTCGAATTTAGCAATCCTCTTGCCTTGGCCTCCCGAGTGCTGGGATTATAGGCGTGAGCCACCAGGTTTGGTATTGTGGTATGTGGTACTGATTGCTGGTGGGTGAGTCACCACACCCAATATCATACCATTGTTTGTGGTTATCGGAACAACCAGGGACCTTGAGATTGCTAGGCAAGCAGTGGAACCACTGAGCTAAATCTCTGGCCCTTACTACTTAATATTATACTTACCTATGTTTTGATCTGGCTAGTTCCTTTTAAATACATACATTAGCTACATCAAGCTAATAATAAACTTTCTAAAGGTAAAGAACTAGACAGTGTGGATATAGCAGAAAAAAATAGCAATCAAAAGACCCAACCACAGTGTGGAAGACCAGGTGAGAAGACAGGTTTAATTGGACTTCTTGATGGCATGCAAGGGTACTGACATGCTCCAGGGAAAAGTAAAAACAGTTGTTTACCTGGACAAGTACCATGGAGCATGGGAGACAGAATAATCCTGTGTAACTCTAATTGCTTGTATCCATGTCTGAGGAAATAAAGCCTAGGTGTATCAGTCACTTAGGGTTTTCTGTCTAAGGGAGACAAATCTCCTGGTCCTCTACATTTTAACCTGATTATATTCTGTGTTTCTTTACCTTTCATTCTCAAGATCCGTTGGTCAGGTTTGAGTTTGTAGACTGGTTCATGCACCCCAGTTCTGCTATGAAATTTCCATATGATTTTGGATAAATCACTCCACTCTTTAGATCTTAGGCTATATTACTATAGAAATGCATACCTAAGATTTTATCCATTTCAATTCACCTATGTAATATCATGATTGCTTAACATATACTTTCATGATGTGGAGCTCTACCTTTCTAATATAACAGCACAACATAAGAATGGTAGATGATAGCATGTTGAAGAAATTTAACACTCAAGTGCTTAGTTAATAGAGGAATAAAATTTACATAGAGATTACACTTTCATATATTTTCCCAGATTAGAGGCAGTTGTAATCATCCATGTCTAGTAGGGTAATAGATTGTAGTTTTTCTCTTTTGGAAATTAGGTGTAGAGTGACTTTCATTTACTGCACATTTTTTGGAGCCAGTGTGTGATCATTTGAAATCAAGGTTTTGCAAGCTATTTTTCTCTGCTTTAGTGTCTTCATTCATAAAATCGGGCCAATATAAGATTTTTGTGGGTTTTTTTTTTTTGAGACAGGTTCTTGCTTTGTAGTTCAAACTGGCACTGAGCTATGTAATCCAGGCAAGCCTCAAACTCACAGCAATCATCCTGCCTCTGCCTCCGGAATACAGGCATGAGCCACCATGCCTGACATTGTGGTATGTGGTATAGGGTATTGAACCTGGAACCTTACACTTGTGAGGCAATCACTGGAACCACTGAGCTAAATCCCTGGGCTAATACAAGATTTTTGTAGGGATTAAACAATCCAATGTATGCAACTGCATTTTGAACAGTGGAAGCGTTGGATAAGTGTGAGTTATTATTATATGCTAAGCATAAGTCTAACCAGGAATTTTCAAATGACTACAACAGTTCAATATTCTGAGCTCTGTAATGTGTGTGTTCAACATGTGGCATAGGAGTAGAGAGGGAATGGTAAGGGCAGGATGCATCTTGAGGGTAGTGTGAGTCTGACACATGAGAAAGAGAATGTTGTATTAGGAAAATCTGGTGTTATGAAGCAGTAAGAGGCAGCATGGGGTTGGTAGTTTCTGGCTGAAAAGAAAAAGCATTAAGAGGGAAGCACCGCCATTTTATTAAAAATACTGGATCCAAGACCTATCCCAGACATACACAATTAAAATTTGCATTTTAACAGGATTCTCAAGTGCTTCCTATGGAGTATTAATATTTGAGAATCACTGATCTATATAGCACAGACTCTGGAGGCAAACTGTTCATATCCTGGCCTTACTATTTACTTATGTGTGATCTTAGAGAAGCTATTAAATTTTCTATGACTCAGTTACTTTGTGTTTGTAATTAGGGATAATAATAATTTTTATCCCATAAAGTTGTTTTAAGGACCGAGTTATTATGCATAGAACAAACCTAGTAAACATGAGATTAATCATGGTAATTCATTATACTTCCTATGGTCGGGTTCAA
>PVIC010028768.1:0-22976 GCA_004025085.1 Thryonomys swinderianus
AGACAGATGTACACCCTTGTTCATAGCAGCTCAGTTCGTGATAGCTCAATCTTGGAAACAACCCAAATGTCCATCAACTGGAGAGTGGATAAAGAAGATGTGTTTTTTTTACCAAATGGAGTATTACTTTTTTTCTTTTGAGACAGGATCTCACCGAGTGGCTAAGTTGTCCAGACTGCTAAATTTGTGACTCTTTTGTCTCAGCCTTTTGTCTCAGTGCTGGGATCACTGGCATGTACTACTACAAGGAGCTGCTTTTTAAAAGAATAACTACTAGATTACACTGTTATCATCATTCATTAAATTGAATTTTAATTTCACTCATGTGAAATATCTTTTCATGCAAATTCACATAGTCATCTCATTTTTAAAAACAGTGAAAATGTTATACTATGATTACCTTTATTAAATCAGTTCTATATTGATGGACATTTAGTTTGTTTTTAATTTTGTTACTATAAACAATAATCTTCATATAACTCATCTTTCCCCTACAAATATGAAAAGGTACTTTAATAATATTCAACATTCCCACATGTATTTCTTTGGATTTTTAAAAAGTATTTTTCATAAATCTGCCAGAAAGCAATAAACTTTGATGGCTGAACTTCATAATACCTCTTAGTGGCTAGTAGAGTTCATTCCCAACATCACTCATAACTCTCAGAATTTTCTTTGTTATTCTTGAATGTTATTTTTCTACATAGACTTTGTTTTGTCATTTATGATGCCCAGTCTGTCTCTCTGAGCAGCCAGCCAGTTGCCACACCTGTCCCAGAGGTTTTACTCTCCTGAGAAGTGGAACCAAGGAGGATCTCAGCTGTGGACAACAGGGGATGAAGCCCTGAACAGAGGCAGGTGACGTGAAGCTCTGTGGAATTACCTGTGAGAACCACCAGGCCATTTTCCACACCGGATTTCCTGAACAGCGGCACTCAACTTACCCAACCTGGTTGAAAAATAATCTGAAGGACGAGGCTGACTGGCAGGTACTGAAACCTGCAGGATATCTACATAAAGGCCAGGGCTCCCAGTTGCTCTGCAGAGGCCCATCAGTTGACTGGACCAGAATCTGCCCACCTCTAGTGACTTCTTTGGGCTTTTTCCCACTCAGTCTGAAGTATGGATATTCTACCTAGCCTTTCTGCAGACATAAGAAAGGAGATAACAAAACAAGAAGAAAGGGGAAAAAAGAATTTGGAGGGGAAAAAACAATTTAAGACACTAAAATTTTTCCCAAAAAATATTGTTCATCTCAGAGGCAAAAGATATTCATGAAGTAGGAATAGGAAGGTAGAACAAAAAAAATCATAAAATAAGGGTTTTCATAAATAATATATAGGCATAAATGAAGATTTTAAAATTGGGAAATTTACATTCATTTACAAATGAAGATTTTAAAATTGGGAAATCATCCATAAAGTATTATTGTGATGGATGTTAGATAGGTTGATCATTGGACAGATATTTAGATAGATATGAAAAGTTAAAAAGTAGAAAAGATGAGATAAGAAGGCCACATTAGTTGGTCCAACATCTTTATTAAAGAGTTCCAAAAAAAGAGGAGAAAAAATGGAATTATCAAAGAAATGATATCAGAAAGTTTTCAGATTAAAGGATATTGGGTTTCTAAATTGGAGAGTCCACTAAATATAACACATGATGAATACAAAAGAGCATCATATCAAGGCATGATATTATGAGATTTAAAAGAAGAGACAGAGATAAAGATAAGAATCTTAGTGATTCTTCAGGATATAAAAGACAAAGGGATTGAAACTGGAATGCAGCCCTGAAAGCTGGAAGACATGGAAACCTGCTCCAAAATGTTGAAGTAATGTGACTTCTAACCTAGAATTCTATATCCAAAGTATTGTTCCAAACACAAGGGAGACATAAGTCATGCTTACTGTGCAATATTTTCAAAAAATTATCTTCATGATGTGTATATATAATGTACCAATAAATCTTCAAATTTACAAAAACAAAAGTGATCTTTTCATTACCTTTTGTGAAATCTGTTAAGGAATATGCTCCATGAAAATATTCCATAAGATAGATGAAATTAAACATCTGGATGTAAAACTATGAGGATTGATAAATTGTTGATGGGAGTAAGAATCAAGAGACTGTTTCATCTCGTTTACTCTTGACTGTCAGAAGAGAAATGCAGTAAGACAGAGTGCCAAGGGCTCTAAAGAAAGGCCAATGGCATTCCAGGTTATTGAAGAAATGAAATCAACGGAAGTGAGAAAAGATCTATGAAGCAATTTTAGTTTTGAGATAGTGCCTTGCTTTGTAGTGTAACCTGACCTAGAACTCACTATGCAGCCCAAGCTGGCCTCGAACTCATGGCATTCTTCTGCCTCAGCCTCGAGTGCTGAAATTATAAGTAGGCACTATCACACCTGGCCCTAGTAAGCTTCCTAATAAGCTTTTGAAGCTTCAGAGAATAAAAAAAGAGAAGTTAATAGAAAAGTCACTTTGAATTAAATAAAATGAAGGAATAAGCAGGTTTGTTTGAGATAATAGGTGGAAGCCAGTTTGCAGGGGTTAAGAGGGAACGTGAGAAAACAGAACAGTATAACTTATTTATTAGAATTGGTGGTGAAAAGGGGAAGAAAATATATACTATCAATACAGTTAGACGGTAGAGACAAGTAAAAGTACTATTTAAGAAGGGGGAAGGGGAGGGGAAGGGAAAGTAAGGAAGGAAAAGAAGAAAATTGATAGTAAAAGAAAAGGACACAAAGCTTATGTATACAGAGGTAGGGGTTGTAGGGAGGATAGGGATTGGGAAAAATGAGAATCAAGATGTGTCCTGAATTGGTATAAACCTTCAATGTTGAATGTGATCATATTTTAGGTATAGAATGAGCCAAAAAGTTAATTAAAAATAAAAACAACACAAAAAAGAAGGAGGAGATATAGGCCTATCTGTATAAAAAAAGCTACAGAAGAAGGGATTCAAGATAAGAGGCAGAGATGATTTTTAGAAAGTCTTAGAGTGAACACAAGAGGGTGGGAGTTCAAATGAGGACAGTCACTCCGGTAGGGAAGAGGGTAATGCTTCCAAAACTGGAAAACAAAGTAAGAAGATAAAGATAAGAATGTATAATATTGAGATCTGGTTAAATATATGTACTTATATGTAAGAGATGACAGATTTCTTTTTATAAATAAGAGTCCAAAGCACGGCCAGGAGGAGTAACTCAGGAAAAAAGGAATAGAACTGGAGGTTTAATGAGCAAGGAATAGATTTGAAAACGGTAAATAGAACACGTAGGGCCAGAGAGAACCACCCTTTCAGCCCACAGCTTCAGGAAAGTTTTTAGAGCCTCAGAAAAGGGACTTTCTAGTAGAAAACAATTAGTTTATAAGAAATTTATTGACTAACATAACTTAGAAGAATAGATTACTGAAAAAATTTTCAACAATTTTCATCTATAGGTAATTTTGGTACTCTTTTAGTTTTATGCTTTTGAAAATATATTTTTGTTGATTTCCTCAATTTTAAGAAAAGTTGCCCTTCTTTATATTTTTTGTCTATTTTAATGAATTATTATGCACTTGCTAGAAATAGAAAAAATATATTAAATATGCAATCAAATTAAAATATAATCAACAATAAATGATTAGTTAAAAGTGCTCTAACACTAAGTATGAGAATATAATTTCTGCCTAAGATACAAATGTCTATATTATGTATATTTTTAAAGAAATGATTACTTCAATTTTATATAAAAGTATATATGGTTGTCTTTATGTAGTTTAGATCATCATGGAGTTCTAGTTATTACTTTGCTGTCAATCATTGGTGATTTTCTTCTAAAGCACACAAATTTCTTTTTTAAAGGTAGAAAGAAAAACACTAAAATTTCAGGCTTGTATATTTTTAATTTTCCGCTTTATAGACTCTGAGCATTTTTTAGTCAAGTACTTCTATGCAGATCTCAGGTTTTTTGTGTTTGTTTTAAATACTATCATATGCACTTAACACAAAACATTCTAAATTAATGAGGAGGTAAAAAAATATGTTCTATTTAAACATGTTTTTAGCCTTAATCTAGTAAATGTCCAAAGAATCTTGGCAAGTATGGCCTTCAACCAGTAAATAGTGAGGTTTTGTTGTTGTTGTTCTTATTGTTTTGTTTTGTTTTTTTTTTTTCTTCAAATAACCAACACATCACCCAGCCTGTGCTGATGTGGACTGGATCCCTGCAGAGCTGTGCAGGGATCTGACCTTGAACTGGTGATCACTGCTCACGGGGTATCGAGTTTGAAGCTAAATAGATCCCTTTGGAAGCACAGCAGTGACATTTTGGGCCTGTTTCTCTCAAACTCTGAGCCCATGTGGTTTTGCATGAATATAGCACATTAAAAGGAATCTCATTTACAAGGTAGAACCAAACTCTGTGTAATCCTTTTGCCCTCTGATAGTCTCTCTCACTCACAGAATAATCTATGTGAGTAAGCACAGAGCCGGCCTAGTTTAAAGTCGCAGTGACCTGCAGGATGCTCCAATGTTTGCAAGAGGCAACTGGGGATCAAGATGCCAGGCTGACAAGGTAGATGCCTGATTGAAAGCATGGATAAATAATTGCTTCTCTGAGGCTATTTCAAGCTTCCCCAACAGAACTCTGTGTATTTATCAAGCCTCAATGTCATAGTATCCCTTTGTTTACAGCAAAACAGAGAAGAATACCTGGAACTAGTTTGGGCTCATTCAAAATGACAGTTCAGGAATCCCCAGTTGATTTTGTACCAAGTTACATTTTCATATATCCCAAGGGTAAATTCTGTGTGATGCCTCTCACAGAAATGTTGTAGCATGCCACACAGCTTTGAACTTGAATATTAAATATAAACAAAAGGAATTATCTCAAAAGCAGCTTACTTAAAGAACTCCCTTGGAAACTTGAAGACTTTAAGAGAGCTAAATTGGACCAATATGGATTCCTCTTCCTAATGTAGAAAGGAAAGAAAAAAATAACACAGCAGGGGCTGAAATATGTGACAAACAATTTGGAAACAGCTGTGCTGATTGCAATAGTCTCCCAATAATATATGGCTTGTATTCTCTTCTCAGTTTGATTCCTTGACTCCAGGAAGTACTGAAAAGATACAAAACATGTTCTCATGCAAACTGCTTTTACAATGATCAATTGCCTTTCTTTCTATATGCTGTGCTGTGGTTAGAATCCGATGATTAATGTCTAACTCAAGGGGTCCGAGGCATGCTTTTTGCTCTTCTCTTTTTGAAAAAAATCTTTCAATTGACAAATGTGGAAAGGGAATCTCAAACATCATTTACAAGTGGTTAATTTATTGGCAATTTATATATGTACCTTACTGCAAATAAAATTAAGTAAAAAATCATAATGACTTTGTGAAACTGTCTGTAGTTTCAGTTTCTTTAAGGCCCTTGTTACCACAGTCTTCAAAATGTTGAAACTTCTCAACATTCACAGTAAAGCTTATGACCAAGAAATCTTATATAAAAATCTAGAAACTGCACACTAAATAGTACTAGGTAGTAACAAGTCAGATATTCTAGGTGAGATATATTTTTTTAACATTAAAAATGTATATGGAATCTATTTTCCTAAAGTATGTTGGTAAAGCTGTAACTGTCTTTTTCTTTCATCTTTTTATAATTGGCCACTTAAGTGTCTCAACTTCATCTCCTTCATTTGTCATTGAATTGTACTGCTGCTTTTAAACCTATAATACAAATACATGTGTGTAGTGCATGCACATATAATCCAAAGACACACATCCGTTTGTTTCTGACTTGTCTATTTTTATACTATTACCACATTGTGATAATTAAAATGATTCTATTCTTCCATTGTTCTTTATTCTTCAAAATTTCTTTAGATATTGTATCTCATTTTTTCTCCCCCTGAAATTTAAAAAGTGATGAGGTCCTGAGAGGTCAGCCTTCAGCAGTGGCATTACTCGTCACCGAAATGGGCTACTTATGGTGAACGGTTAAGTTCCGGAAGTGGGTTCGGCCTCCCCACTCCCATCCATCTTCTGCCTTGGGATGACAGAGAAATGAAGGCCCTTAGTGGCTTTGGGGCTTCCTAGCCTCCAGAACTGGAATCCAAAGAAATATCTGTTCTTCTTAAATTACTAGTGTGTGGTATTCTAACAGCAGAAAATGGACTAAGGCAAGGATGATTTAAGATTTTTTTGGTACTGATTTATCCTATCCAAGAAAGTAGCGTATTTCTTTTCCATTCAAGTTATATAATTTCTCCCCTGGGTTCTGCACGTTTCCTGTGCTGCCTGCTTCATAGCAGGGGTCCTTCGCATGAATGAACCGTGGTCCTTCCTTTGTGTGCTCTGGCAATGTTCACTAAAGCACGTGGTGAGGACACCGCATCTCAGGGTTAATATTTATACTTTCTAGGCTGATTTTCATGTTCCTGCTTCTGGCTAA
Source organism: Thryonomys swinderianus (assembly GCA_004025085.1). Lineage (NCBI taxonomy): Eukaryota > Metazoa > Chordata > Mammalia > Rodentia > Thryonomyidae > Thryonomys > Thryonomys swinderianus. Next base: position 6,449 of record PVIC010028768.1, read on the forward strand.
CCCTCGAAATAAGTCCCTTTCCTCACCTGTCTTATGCTTGTACCTACTTGTGATCCCTTTTCCCCCTCCCGACCTCGCGATGCATCATTTGGCAAGCCGTGTATTCATCCTGTGACCAGTCTTGGGGTTCTCAATCTTTTTTGCCTTCTTTGTTAATGAGCCACAGCATATACTCAGGGAAACCACCCGGCTCAGGAGAAAATAGACTATGCAAAGCTCTCTTCAGATTCCAGGCACTTTAATTCATAGTCCTCCAGCAGACAATGGAGTACATCTTACTGATTGCCTAATAAAGAGAGGAGAAATTGCTCCCTGAGCGTGCTGTAACTGAACCATGTCTCTACTCACACAGTATTCAGTAGGGATGCAGGACAGCTTAAGGCTTTTTTTTTCCTTTATTATGAGAAAAGTATAAACCACAGTAAGATATCAGAGATTTTCCACTGCAATGGCAGGTGGTAGAATTATCAATTTACTTTCCATATTTATGAAAATATGTGTCAGGTTGGGTACTTGATGTTCTTTGAGATACTGTCTGACTTGGGTTTTTTTTATTGTACTATAGAAATGATCCCTGGAAATGCAGTCTTTGACCTGGGTTTTTAAAAGGTAGTCATGGACCCAGAAGAGTTAAATTTGAAAAGGTATTGAAAGCTTAAATCCATAAATTAAGAGTTCTTAATTATCAGGACTCTTGCGTGGTCCTTCAGACAGAGCCAGCCCCACCAGAAGGGAAGATGCGGTCCCAGGAGGAAGGTGACTGGAAGGTGGCCTTGACTCAGGGAGTCGGCTGGCTGGTGTGTCTCCACCTCTGAGGGAGTGTGCTCCTCGCCTGTAAGAATCCCAGCGTTTCAGTGCCACAAACCAAGAAGGCTATGGTAAAGCCTATCTGCAGAGAGCTTAGCTGTTGTTGTCCACCTCTGTGGAACTATAACAGTATCTTGAGGGACTCCTGAAATAAGGCTGGTGGCGAAGTTATGAAAATACTAAATGGACCAGTGCTGCCATTCTGTCATCCTCTGCCCTCCCAGTGCAAGGTGTGGCTTCTTAGGGCCTGGTGCTCCAGCCATGCTCAGACTCCCTGACACCAGCCACAGGAGTCCCTGGAGCCAGAGGCTCATCACTGTGTGTGGCAGACCCAGAAGCCCGAGAGCTGTGGAGTGACAGCTCCCAGCACCTGGCATGGCTGCAGGCTGCCCTGGGGCACTGACCCTCATCACCTCTGGCATAAGGTGAAGAAAGCAGCTGCCAGGCTAGCACTGGCTCAGGTGAAAGCTGCATGGAACATAAAACAAAGCTTACCCTTACAAGCACAGAAACGCTACTCTTTAGAAATGAAATATCTAATTAAGACTGAACACAAATATAATTAAAATGGGTGTTAGAATCCCCTCAGCTTCTGAAAATGGCCTCCAGAGACCCTCCTGTCAGCTAAGCTTCTGACCCTTGACCACATCTGCGTGCCACCAACATGCTCCAGCTGCCCCTCCCCAAATAGCGCTGTCAGAATCTGATAGTTTTTAAGCCAGGATTGTCTATGAGACACATCTTTGTCGTGAGTTGGTCAGAAGAGACAAAAACCCATACTGGCCTGGTTATCAGGGACCACCCCAGAACACTGACTATGACAATAACTCAGAAACAAGAATAGTTATAAATTAATGAAGCAGATATCATGTTTTTTTTTCAAATTTTGTATTAAGTACTGTAAACAAAATATCATCCTTGACTCTTACAAAAAAAAATGCACGGAGGGGGCCGGAGGGTTAGCTCAGTGGTTCCGGTGCCTGCCTCACAAGCGCAAGGTCCTGAGTTTGATCCCTGGTAACCACATACAATGTTGGGCGTGGAGACTGACGCCCACTAACAATCAATACCGCATACCACAATGCCGGACGTGGTGGCTCACGCCTGTCATCCCAGCACTCGGGAGGCAGAGGCAGGAGGATTGCTGAGTTCAAGGCTTGCCTGGGCTACATAGTGAGCTCAGAGCCGGCCTGAACTACAAAGCGAGACCCTGTCTCAAAAAAAAAAAAAAATGCAAGGAGGATGTATAAGTACTCCCATTTTATAGACGAAGAGACTAGTGCTTGGGGAGACTAGGTGCCTTCTTCCAATATAAATGACAGAGGAACTATTAAATCTTCAATGATCTAGCTTTAGAGTTTGTTATTGTCAGGACTGCACTTTACTTTCATTCACTTCTACCATTTATGTGACTAAGAAATTTGTGGAAGCTTAGTGAGTTGGCATTATATATAAAATATTAGAAGCAGTCAATTGGGAAGAGTTGCAATATTGCTAGAAATACAAAAAGTCAGAAGTGAAATTTAAGGAGGAAATTCAAATCATTAAAAAAATTCTCCCAAAACACCAAAAAATTCTCCCCTCAGAAACTAAATTATGAGAGGATATTTAGTGAAGAAATAGTTCTATGTCTCTCATTGCTTGAAATCATCACTAGAATATGCCTTTAAAATGGGCTCTTGGTGCATCTAAAAATTTCTGAAAACTTTTCCCAGATAATCTTTAAAAATTTTTATTGGTCCATTTTAGATATACATGATGGTAACATTATCATAGGGAATTTGCAACTGCATAGGACATATCTTGCTTCTTTTTTTCTCACTCCCTTCCTCTCCTTTCAACCCCTCTTTTCTCTTTATGTTTACAAAAGCTTTGTTTCCATTTTTCCTTTTATTCTCTTTTTATCTTGTCCCTTCTTTCCTCCTCCTGCCCCTTCCCTCTTTCCCCTTCTCATCTGAACATTTCGCAGAAAATTTTAGGGGTGAAGATGCATGTAGGGGGCCATTATGCCCAGTGGACTTGATATGATCAAGGTCCAGAAAGTGTCTGAGTTGCCAGCCTGGTGCTAGTCACTGACAGAGGTGGCCACAGACATCACTTTTTCTGACTCTGGGACCAGAAAGCTGACAACTCCTCCTGGCTTCACCCCAGGAAGTTAAGGGACACATTCTAGGCAGCTTCTAAAAATATGGATAGAAAAAAAAGATCTCAAAGTAATGGAAGAATATCTAGAGGAAACACTTTATGACATTGGTAAAGCAAGAATTTTTGGTTAAGACCTCAAAAGCACAAGGAATTTTTAAAAAGACAAGTAGGATTACATCAAGTTAACAGCTTCTGCATGATAACAAAAACAGTCAACAGAGTGAACACACAACCAACAGCATGGAAAAAAAATGTCTTCAAACATCATATATAAGGGATAAACATCTACAATGTATAATGAACTCATTTGCTCATTTTATGTGGTGTATTCATTTATTGTTATCACTTGTTTGTTCAAAAGAAATACAAAACTATAATTTTCAATATTTAAAAATTAGGAAGTTTCATATAAAAATGGATCCCTAACTTCCCTTGAGATCTCTGTGTTGCCCTTCCTTTTCTGCGCGGCAGGAGTGAGAGCTGAGCAGCTGGTCTCGCCCTCCTCCGGCCCCCAGCTCACCCTTTTCCATGGTCTTCCTGTGCTTTCCCAGCCTGACGTCCCCAGGCCCCTAGATTCATACAAGAATCTGACTTCACAAATTCTTAAAGAGGATGGACATCGAGGGAGAGTTGATTTAAGGGAGGGTTAGGAAAGCCCTGTTAGGAGTTTGGAGTTGATCCTGAAGCATCCCTACAGGATCCGAAACAGCCTGCTGACCTACCATGACTGATGTTTTAAAGAAAAGGAGTCTGTTAGCAGGACTAAGGACACACTAAAGAAAGCAGAGACTGGGGACAGAGAGACCACTTAAGAGGTTTTGAAGAAGTCCAAGAAAACGTTGCGAAAAGGGTTTAAATTAATGTCAAAGGGAGAACAAAAAGAAGCCCGCTCCTAGGAGTATAGTAATGACAGCCAATAGCAAAGCTGGGACTGAAATTCATGTAGAACTTGGAGAGCTGTGTGCATGGGAGGAAGAGCATTAACACCTAGCATTTCCCAGTGGGGGTCCCGAAAGAGTCTACATTAATAATACATGTAGAGAATTATAGCTACTCCACCAGGTTTCACAAAAAGGATAGATCTCTTCTACTCCTTTTCTAATTCTGCCTCCCAAGCCAAAGGCAGCTCCTCATGGTGGGACAGAGGCTGCCTCTGGACCAATTTAGTGATGTCATCTTCTTGTCATAGGTGATGTCACCTTTTCAGCTTCCTGATATGTACAGCAGGGATATCTTTTCCTGACAGCAAAGAGATCCTCTTAGGCCTTCCAATAATTCCCATCTAACAGGTAAGGGTGGTACCTTTCAAAAATGAAATTCTATTTTTACTTGGGAAGGTAAAGATAATCTCAAAACAGTTATTTATTTGAAACAGGAAAAAGCAAGCAGGTAAGACTTTCCTACAGATTTTGGCCTTGTGTTTTCAAAAAGAGAATGAAAGGCACAGAGAATTGATGTCATTTCTCTAAGGAGAAGGAAATGACAGTTTCCATGGAGCGCCATATCAAAGGACTAAAACTAAGATACCCCGCATTTTTTTTAATTGAATTCTTTATTGGTACAATTTATATACATCTCAAAATCACATATAACATTGGGAAATTTGTACCAGTATATGCCACAAGTTAATTCTCATTTTTACCCATATCCCTACCCACTCCCCCCTCCTCCCCCCTTATACATGCTCTTTTATTTTCTTTCTGAGATACCCCGCATTTTAAAAATTGGAATAACTTTCCCAATCAAGTTCATCATGAGAGTGAAAAGAATCTCACAGAACAGAAAAGATTTTCCTTCAACAGCCTACAAATCTCTATCAAACCCATTCAGAAGAGTTGGTGAGCCAATTTTCTAAAGTTGCATTTTGTTAATGTTACAGAGAGATGGTGAAGAATGTCCACAAGGAGTAACTGGAAGATGAGAGGAAAAGCAAAGAGGTTAAAAAGAAAACCTAGCAAATGCTATCATATAAAGATTTCATGGGATCTGAAGCAAAAATACCAAGCAGTGCTCAGTTTCTGAGAGAAATTGTGTTACATGCTCTAAGCAAAGTAATTTTGTTTGTGTAGAGGGAGATAAAAAACGATAAGCTCCATTTCCAAACAGTAACTAATATTTAGAAAGGAAGCTTACTCAAAGCAAACCAGAACCATTATACTTAGATGGTGAAAATGGGATTTTGAAATTTGCAAAAATTTACATTTTATACATAATACACACATTTCCCATGCATAGCAGCCAAATATTAAAATCCTTACAGAAGCTTTTATTTAGTTCAATGCATGTGTACAATGTTTTGCAGTGCCCTATATAAAAATCCATTTCACAGTGTCGTGTTGTGTCAATCTGGAGAGAAGGCACATAAATCCTCATCTTACCAAGACAATAGCTTTGGGTAAGAGGATAAACTAGTGCTCTTTAATCTCCACTACTTTCCAGCTGACTGTGGAAGGCCGCCTACAAGAAGTTTGGAGAAAAAAAAAAAAAAAAAAACAACAGAATTTGAACACTTCCAAGAATGGTCTTTTCTTCCCCTAGTATCTAAGCCAAGTTCAGACCACATGAACATAAGAAGCTAAATAATAAATATCATTTTCATTTTTACAGTTAACAAAAGAGCCATTTTGCTAAGTTTCCTCCAAATTTGCACCTGTAACTTCTTGAAAGTCAGGCAGGCCAAGCAACTTGTCCAGACCCATTAGAAATGGCTCAGGTAGAGCTCTAACCCCAGCTCCTTCAGCTTAGCCTGGCCACCGCTCTGCTTCATTCATCCAGGGATCCGCTGGAGGATCCTTTCTCCCCGATAGCTCCTCTGGAGGATTCATGCCATGGGTCCAGAGAGGCTTTATTCTGGTAGGACTTCTTTGATATCTTTCTTTTGACATTAATGTCACTTATCTTATTTAAATTGAAATGGCTGAGCTGTAGATACTAACTAAATTCTCCACTTTCTAGTCAAGAGGTTTGGGGCAAATAGCTTAATCTCCCTGAGCCTTGGTTTTCTCATCTATTAAATGATGTATATATATATATATATATATATATATATATATATACACACACACACACACATACATACACACATCTATATTAAATGGATATATATGATATTAAATGGATATATATGATGAATATATATCATAGTTGTTTCAAAAGAATAAATGAGATCATGTAGGTAAATAAGGTATCAGTACATGACATGTAGTAAACACTTGACACATATTAAAGTAAAAACTTAACAGGTAACTGTGCTGGGGTGAGTCAGTGAAAATGGGTCCAGACATGGCCCCAGAAGCAGGCACATGGGCCACGGGTTGACCTCAACTCCTTAGGCAATCTCAATGAGAAGCGAAGGAGAGAGCTGGAGTCAGTCTAGTTAGTATCTATTCTTTGAAAAAGGAGAAACCAAAATGGATGAACGATTATCCCACGACAGACAGATACGGAACAAGATGGATGATGTTCAGAAGACTTGAATCAGCTTTTCAAAGCTGTAAAAAGATTCTGGGAAGCCTTGAAAGTTGTTGTACATACGTTTGGGAGTAACAGTTATGAAATGGCACAAATAATCATTAATAATACAAACATAACACTATCACAATATGGTTATAAATTGCTATGATAAACTTGGAGACAGTGATCAACCTCTCATTTATTGCTTTGCAAACACCAGTCAACTCACGAGGGAAAAATCAAAGACTGGATATTTCTGAGTCACCGCCCAATTATGGTTACCATATGTAAGATTAGGATGCATTTGGCCAACTTTCATTTTACAGATGCTGAAAGAAAAATTCAGAGATATATTTAAAATGTCAAAGTCAAAATAGTATATTATCTCCAACATTAAAAATTTATTCCTGTGCAACAAATTTTTTGAATGTAACCATTTATGTATTTTTCTTTGGCCAAAACTGTTAAAATAGATAGAAATATCATCAAGAGGAGAGCTTTATTGTTAATGTTTAATTAAGAAAAATCTTGCTTGGTAGGCTCATGACTGTTTTGCTCTGAAACATCTACATGTATAGAAGTCACTTTTATGGTGACATCAACAAAGGAAAATGGTGATATTCTTTAAATATAATTGGCTGTATTCAGACACCACATGGGGAAAAAACACCAAAGAAATAAATGGTCTGCCCATTCCAATGATTAATTAATGGACAATCACTTATTAAGCTTCACAGCTTACCTGGTGTGTGTGTGTGTGATGCTAGGGATGGAATGCACAATCTCACACATGCTATGTGAGTACTTTGCTACTCACTGAGCTACACCCTAGCCCCTCACCTGATTTTTAAACTAGTCACTCAGCAAATATGTGGTGTCTACCAGTGTAAGAAGTAGTGCTGTTGAAGATGGTAAGTGTCATGCCAGCAGGTAAGGCTGTTGTTGGGAAAGGCCATTGCAGAGAACCTCTCAAGACCTCAGCTCCAAAAAGTCTGAGGACCTCTGCTCTGCTGCCTATTCTAAGGAGTGTGGCCGCACTATCTCTGCCCTCGAAATTCCGCAAGACAGCTACTCCTCCCCAGGCCAGTACCCCACAGCCACTCCTCTTTAAAGCCTTTGTTCTTGCCTCACTGAATGCTGGCTTCCTTTTCAGACTCAGCTTGTACAAGAGTGAGTAACGAGCCTTACTGGTCACAGAAAGCCACAGTGGTTTCTCCTTGCCTTTAGTACAGTGAGGGAGGAAAGCAGTTTGTTGAATTCAGAAGCCAGGCACCAGGCGGTGGGGTTACAACGGAGATCAAGAGAGAAGCAATCCCCATTTTTATGGATCTGTGTCTGATGGACCAACCAAGGATGTCAAAAGATAGTAGCAGAGAAATCACTTTTAACAAAGTATTATGGTTTGTATCTAGATATCCTCCCAAAGCCTCAAATGCTCATATGTGGGGCTTTGTGGAGGTGCTTGTATCATGGGGGCATGATTATCAGTGGATTACAGCTGACTTGCTTTTAGGAGGTTTGGTCTGGTGGTAAGTGGAAGGTTACCGGGAGCACAGCCTGGAAGGGTTTATTCTCCCTCCAGGGCTCCTTTCCTCTGTTTCCTGTCTGTCATGCAGTGATCTGCAGTCTTCTTCCAGGGCCCTCTGCTGTTCAGTCCTGTCCAGGAAACAGGCAACTATGGATGGAGATCGTGAGCCAAAATAAACCTCTCTTTTAATTTGCAGGTGTTGGATATTGTGTCTCAGTGATGAGAAAGTGACTAAGAAACAAGGGAAAGGAGGATAATACAACTATGATATTTTTTATTTCTTTAGCTTCTAATATGAGACTCAGTGAAAGAAAACTGAGATGTATTCTCTATTTAGTTCAGTATCTACTTATCCTCAATTTGGCTGTTGTAGGAAGGAAGTTAAAACAAAATGGAAAGACATCATTTTGCTATCCTTTACAATGACTGTCTCTAGGTTATTCATCAACTAATGAAAACGGAAAAGAACTCCCTGGAGAGATTTTAGACTCAATTAAATAGCTTCTTCAATTGGACAACGTAAGTGGGCTTGTCTGATCCACTAAGTTGTCGGAAGAGTAGAGATGCTCTAGATGTGAGAAAAGAATGAGATAACAGGAAGATCCACCAACGTAGTCACCTTCTATGAAACTCCGGGACAACTGAAAATACTTTATACTTCCTTTTTTTTCTTTCAACATATAGGTTTACTTTGAGTGAAGGTGTGACTCTTGTGGAGAAGAGCACAAAAGTACTCCTCTTATTATAGCTGTTAAGTAGATCCTTTCTGCCTCAACTGTTGTCTGTGAGGTATTTTTAGATAATATCTATTTATCAGGGATAATGTAGTCTGTGGAGAGAATGATTAGAGATTGGATGCCAGGTTGCCACTTGAGTTCATTAAGTGAGAATTTAAGAAGACAAAATGGAACTCTGATATACAGTTCATTTTTCAATTTTCTCACCTGAAAAAAATAAAAAAAGGAATTCATATTCTTATATAGTTTCTGAATATTATAGATTTTCCTTAAAGTATGTTTCTTTGGAAATACTTTAAATTACCTGGGGTTATTCTTCAGTAAATAGCCTAATACAAAATCTGGCAGGATCGTTATTGTATGGTAATTAATCATTAAGAGACTGGTTATGCCAAAGTAACATGTAATCTGTTTTCTCCAGCCTTTTGGTATCTTTTGGGAATCTTGATATTTTATTTGGTATATTTGCTGTACCTCTCAAGCCCACATCAATTGCAAATTTGGCAAGCCTTCAATCTGTCCAATGACCTCAGCCACTGATAAAATATTAAACGGAATAAGTCCCTAAGTAAAGCTCCCTGTCAAGGTACTAGAAATATTGGATTTTATTGTTACATAATTCAGTACTCAATTACTTAATTTTGTCTAACTCTAAATTCTCCATTTATTCCACAAGTTTCTGAAGAGAGGCCAAGCACCTTCCATAAATCCAAACAAAACTTAGTAAGGATTAAGAATAATCCCTGGATTTGCATCAAAAACTTCTCTGCACTTTTGAAAGCACAGAAACAAACTTGTTCACAGGGGAGCAACAAGGATGACAAATGGAATCAGAGAAGTGGAGATTTGTAGAGCAGAATATTTTTAATTCTTACTAGTCTTACCTTTGATATTTAAAATATTTTCATGTCAAAGAAAGGTTGGTCTTATTCAACACTAAGAGTGACAAATTCAGATTTCCCTAGAGGTTGGGCAGGCAAGCTGAGGAGAACCTCAGTTTGCACTTTTCCTCCTTTGATAGAGACCTGAGAAAAAGAAATATTGCCTTCCCTCTTAATTCTTCCATGAACAGCCACTGTGCAAACTCAATAAAGCCTGGAAAATGACCCTCACTCTCAGTCTGGAAGTAGTGCACCGGGATTAAGCTGAGGCTTTGTCTTACGCTGACTAATTTGTCAGCGGAAATGCATCTATGCTTTCCAATAGCTCAACTTCTGGTTTTATCAAAAGAAGCAATACATCTGAGATTTGTTAATGTTAATAGTTTTGATTTTTAAATTTTGATAGCAAATGCAAATATTTCTTCAAAACATTAATAAATCCAGCATTAGGGAAGCTAAAAAAAAATCCATTGCCTACTAATTACTACATGATCCCAGAGGCTGTCGTTTGTCAGTGGCTTAAAGGTACAGGGCAGCCAGTAGGAGAATGGAAAGAATTCATTGCTTCTCAAAGCTGTCCTGACTTTATTGGAGATCATCAGTCTGGGAGAGTAAGCTCATGCCAATCAGACTGGAGTTCAGTTTTTTTTTGTACTAGGGATCAAACTCAGGACCTTGCACTTCTGAGGCAAGCACAGTACCACTAAGCTCCATCCCTGGCCCTTGGAGCTCAGTTCTATCATGACTGACCTTTGGTTCTCACTGTGACCGTCTATGGCTCCAAATAAGCATTCTCTGGAGGTTCAGAGATGGGAATCAGAGGCTAGAAAGCTTTTAAGAATGCTTATTGGAGAAGTACAGCATGACTTGTGTTCACATGATCGTGAAGCCCAATGATTATGGGCCTCCAAAGAAATAAATATGAAATTTTCCTATTAAACTAAATCTTAAATTTTATATATTTCATTTTTTACTTCTGACCACCTTCAGCTGGCATAAGAGCCATAACTATCATAGTTTGATTAATCAAACCACTGGTTGGTTGGCCAAAGATTTCAATTTTTAATAAATTGTACAGGTACCAGAGACACATATATCATTCCTAGGGTTTTACTCTTATCATTTAAGACTCAGGTTTTGCTGTCACATTACTATCTTAGGCTTTATAAGCTTTTACAATGATTGATGCATTGAATCCTCACTACATACCATTCATTCCTCTATTAGTAAAGACCTACTAACAGTAGAGGGCTAACTCTTATGCCAGTTGGAGGTGATCAGCAGTGAGCACTACGTTAAACTTCTATTAGGTGAGCACGAGAGTTACTTTTACTCCCTAAAATGCATTTAATACTTCTGTCACTTTTTTTTTTTTTTTTTGACAGGGTCTCGCTTTGTAGTTCAGGCTGACCCTGAGCTCACTAGGTAGCTCAGGCAAGCCTCGAACTCAGCAATCCTCCTGTCTCTGCCTCCCGAGTGCTGGGGTTACAGGCGTGAGCCACCACGCCCGGCACTGTGGTATGTGGCATTGATTGCTGGTGGGTGTGAGGCTCCACGCCCAGCATTGTATGTGGTTACCAGGGATCCAACTCAGAACCTTGCGCTTGCAAGGCAGGTGCTGGAACCACTGAGTCAACCCTCCGGCCCCTTCTGTCACTTTTATTACAGAAGTAAAGCAGTGAGAGTAAAGCTGCCTTGAGAGGAAGGTATTGCAAAAGTGCAAAGGACAAAATGCAAATGTTGTTCTGTTACATTTATTTGCATTTATATGCATTTTGTTTAAATGCTATTATATACTGCCCATTTTCAGAAATTTATTTTGTAAATTAAAATGTCTTTAGAGATTTTTCCATGTAATACACATTTTTAAGCTGCTGTTTTCCATAGCTTGTGTATAGTACAACATATCTGTTTTCCTTATAAATAAAAGTTTAGCTGTTTATATTTTTTGTTGCTACTGTAATGTTGAAGTGTATAAAAATTTTTGTTGCTATAAGCAAATTTTTCTTCAGTAGATTACTAGAAATAGTTTTGCTGGGCACATTTAAAATTTTGCCTGATACTAACAAAAAACTGTGAGTGATTAATTCTTTTCATTCTTGTCAACATTCATAAAAGAATGAGGCACTCATAATTTTTGTCATATATGTTATATAGTGTGTAAATATATTTGGAAATGTTTAAATATATGTTAAAATACACATATGGAAATTACTTTTTCATATTTTAATTCAAATTTTTATTATTTTCTATTTTTCACATTGATTACATTGTGTTCACTGTGTATTTAAGACTGTCAATGATACTGTAAATATTTTCTTCTAGCCCATCATTCATATTGTATTTGTACTGTTATCTTTTACATTTTGTGTACTTAAATTCCTTAATGTTTTTCTTTATAGTTTTCTAGTTTTCGAATCTGATTTAAAAATACTGTCAACATTCTAGTTTTTAAAATTTTTAATAATTTTCATCATTTCCTTAATATTTACCCCTGTAATTCTTCCAGATTTTCTTTTGGGGGCAATGTGAATCTAGGCATTAACTTCTTCTCACAAAGAAATATCCCATTCTGCACACTATTTATTAGAACACTCAATCTACAGCCTTATACTGGAAAGACAGTTTGGCTTAGGCTTCACATTTCCTCCCTCGGAAGTGAAAATGTGTTGCTTTTCTATCTTTTGAAATTAATGTCACTGTGGTCAAGTTGAAGATCAATCCTATTATTTCTGCTTTTGTAAATGACTTGAATTTTCTGTGTAGATGCCCCGCAATAATTTCCTTTAACTTGAAATGCAGTAATATCAGATTATTACTGGTATTGTTCATTCTAAATCAAATTTTCCTAGAATTCAATAGGTACTTTAAGTCTTCCAATCTATTTATTACACCATTTCAGGAGAATATTGTTTGACCATATTTTCAAATATTCTTCATGTGTTTTTCTCTTTAAAACCACCCAACTGTTTCTGTCATATTTTGTGAAATCATTATTATATTTTTATTCTTTTCTACTTTTGTTTTAGATTATTTCCTATGGGCTATCATCTTTGTTTCCAACAATGTTTTCAGAAAAACTCATTCTATTTTTCTTGCTTCTCAAGTGTCTTTTGCATTTTTATGATCTTTATTTATTGCTCTACCTTTTTTCCTTGGCATTACTAGCACACATTTAATCTGCCCTAATTGTTTTGTCTCTTCCATGACATCTTTAATCTGTTCTTTGCTTGAGTAAGGGAGAAAGAAAGGAGGGAGGTGGAGAGACAGAGAGGGAGGCAAGTACCGGGATCAAGTAGGCCAGCTTTAATGGAATTGCAAGATCCATTTCAAAGACACACATATATATGTGGAAAGGCCTATCAGACATTCAGCTTCTGTCCCTAGCACAGTTCACAGCTAACTCACAGTACGGTGGCTGAGTATCAAGACGTTCTCTGAAGGACAGGAAGTGGAAGCTGCTAGAGTCTGAAGGCCTGGACCTAGAACTTGGCATCAGCAACACTTCTCCATACTCTATAGATTCAGCTCTGTGTGTGTGTGTGTGTGTGTGTGTGTGTGTGTGTCTGTGTTATTGGGGGGCACAGAGAGCCTTTCTGAAGTGTCAAAGAGTGCAGATATTGCATTTTAAAACTTCCATGGTTGTCTCAACATTTGTCACAAAATTTGTTATTTCCTTTCTGTTGGGAATATATCTTTCTGTACTTCGTAGCATGCAAATGGAGGTAGACTAGAGAAAAGCCCCAGATATCACAGAGAAGCTGTGTTGCTTTGAAAATTGCCTTCCTGCCCAGATTCACACAAATGGCCTCCACAGTGTCCCTGACTGGGAAACTGAAAGTGAGTCAGTATGATTCCTACTGCTCTGCCATTTTGAAGGATCAGACTATCTGCCCCCATTTTCCCCTTGATTGATCCCCTTGATCTTATCTGTGTTCTCAAAATCAGAATATTGGCTGGTCCTTTCAGTCATGTGAAGCACTGTTGGTCTGACAGGAACTGACTCAGTCCTGTGTCTCTCCATCTTTTCTCTGAGGTTTCACACTGTTTGGCAGTAATGCTTCATACTTAAATATTTCATAGTTCATGGTTTAGAGTTGTAACTATTTTCCTGTTATAAGAGCTTTGGAATTTCTCTACTTTTCAGTGGATTTTTTTTTTCAGTTTTAGTTTGTTCTGAGGAAACCTAATAGAATAAAAGTACTTTTATCTTGCTGTCTTAAATAGAAGGTTCATAAGGACCTGAAAATCAGCTGTAAAAAATCTGTTGAGAAGTGAAAAAGCAGTGGATGTATAGATTGCACAAGGGAGAGCTGACTGTGGTTCAGTACTGAATTTCTCCATCTGGTCTCAAAGTAGCTCTCCTCATTTTTTTAGACTATTTTTCATTCATTAACAAAATTAAGATTTTTTTCTTCTCAGGTATCATGTACAGTTATCCTAAGTATATTTTATTTATTTCATATTTCATCTGCTACTGTGAACAAAATAAATTTTCTCATTACATTTTTATCATTAATTATCTTTGATTTTTATACATCAAACTTTTCTGTCAAATTTTTGAGTTCTGTAATACTTTGCCATTTGAGTCTTTTGTATATTCTAATTAGATGACTGTACCTAGAAGAACTTTTTTACTCTCATATTTTAAATTTCTACAATTTTACTTTTTAAAATTTCAACCTATCTCTGTTATATGGATATAATGGCTTTTTACATCTATCTCAGTAAAAGAAACGTTATACATGGTTTGGGCTTTTGTTTTTTTGCCATTTTGTTTCCATATAAAGTTGGGTCTTATTTGCTTCAAAATCCAGAGCATCAGTGTAAGCGCCCTTGTACACACTCAGCAGATTTTTATTTCTTACGGTGCAGCCTGTTAACATGAGCATCTTGATGAGGTGAGCAAGCTGGGACTGGAAGAGCCCCGCGGACTGGCTCAGCCATCTGAAGTAAGAAAAGGAGAGTTAGCTCCACCTCCCCACACCATCCACATCTGAAGTGTGTTCCAAGGTTAATGTTTTCCGCCAAAACTTTTACCAGAACCACCAATAAAAATAAAATTGAATGTACACACAAACATGCTTTTCTAATTTCATAGTTCCTTCTTATGAGCATGCTGCTGAAAAAACTCAAAGTCAAAAGCTAAGAGAAAACAGTCTGAAAATCTTGAGAGCTGATTCCCAAAGACTTTACTTGGATGATACTCTAATTTTAAAAACCACGTTGACAGGGAAAGATGGAATAGGGATAAAGATGAACAAGGATAAATCCACAGAGAGGTAGGTGAAAATTTAAATCAATGGCCTCAAATTTGGCATGCTCACATTAATAGCATTAGATCAAATCTGACCATTTAACTGTTATTTGGAAAATAACATTGGCATAGGCTCGGAATTTGAATTCCACACCTAAAGAAAAACCAGATTAAATTCCACTATGATTCTGATAGTATAATATCAGTGAGAAGGTGGTCTGGAGTTTTTATTTATCTCATTTCACACGAACATTTACTGGCATTCACTCGACTAACTTCTGAAATGAGAAATTTGCTGATAACCCATGAAGGACATTTAAATGATGAAAGGATTTCTTCCTTTTCCATCCAACACTTCCTGCCCTTCTCGCAATGAGCAAATTGATATATTTGAGGACTCCTGGGGCAGGAAAATTGATAAGAACTCCCAACTTCTTTACCATAAACAACCAATATTTTAAAGCTATTAGCAGAGGAGCTGGGTATTCAAAGACAGTTCATTTATCACCCAGTAGCTGGAGAGGGTGTCAGGCTTTGCAGTCAGGCTCTGAAAAATGGGCCCCGAGTTCTCCTTCTGTTGCCGAATAGCTCTAGTTTTAATCAGATTCCCTAAGCATTACATGCCCTAGAAAGGCAGAGCCCACATAAAACCTGCAATAAGCCTGTCATGTAAATTCATTTCAAAGCCCAAGTAATATGGACAGATTATATTCTCTGGACCAAGAGACAGCTTTTCATCTGGGCCAAAAGTATGATTGCATATTGATTTGGCCTCTTGTTCTATGAAAAATTTTTTCTTTGGAAAGAATTCGGAATTGATCACCTCAAGTAAAAGATATTTTCTCGGTTATTGAGAATGAAAAGGCAGGGTTAAGGGCATTAGAAAGAAAATACACTTCAGAATGAAACATTTTTAACCCAGAGTTCCAGAAACTGTTTATAGAGTTTTGGTTTTTGTTGAGGTATACATTTTCCCTCTCTTAGCCAAAAGCCACAACTTTCTTCAAACTTTAAGTTTATGACCACCCATCAAAAATTTAATATTTTGTTTTTCATATTGTATTGTTACTAGAAGTGAGTCTGTCAGCCTATGAAGCTATTACTGCAGATGAAGCCAAAGTCAGAATTTGTTTTCATGTACAGCAACCCTGCTAGCTATGTAAGAACCACCATGCACCGCCAGGCCCCGTGTTATGAATGCATGCCACTGCTCACTAGAGAAAGAGGAGAAAACTCTATTAATCCCTTCCCAAAAGACATAAAGGGATGCTAAATAGAGACAAATGCATTCCTGTATCATGGTAAAAGTACAATGAGTCAATCATAAGAATAGCTTAATCATAGAAGAATGGAGAAAAATCACAGAATCAAACACTGTGTCACCATCTCAGCTTTGTGTAGTAAGAGAACTGCTATATTTACTTCTGAGTAGATTTTAGTTACTTAACTTTGAGTAGTTTTTAGTTACTCTAAATGTGGGCATGAATTCAGAGGGCAGTCATCAACCATGCCAAAATTTTTTTTTTTTTTTTTTCTTTTTGGAGACAGGGTCTTGCTTTGTAGTTCAGGCTGGCCCTGAGCTCACTATGGTGCCCAGGCAAGCCGCCGCGAACTCAGCAATCCTCCTGTCTCTGCCTCCCGAGTGCTGGGATTACAGGCGTGAGCCACCACGCCCAGCATTATATGTGGTAACCGGGGATCAAACTCAGGTCCTTACGCT
>PVIC010028769.1:0-22991 GCA_004025085.1 Thryonomys swinderianus
AGAAAGAAAGAAAGAAAGAAAGAAAGAAAGAAAGAAAGAAAGAAAGAAAGAAAGAAAGAAAGAAAGAAAGAGCGTCCGAGCCTGTATTTCAACCCAACTCTGACTTTAGAACCCACACTCTAAATACTGTTATATTTCAGCTAAAAGAAAACAAGATGACCTCACCACAAACAGGCTGTAATCATCAAAATCTGGTCCTACTACATTAAAGGCATCACTCTCTACAGTGAAACGTGTTGAACACTGTAGACATTTTAATGCAGTACTTTCAAAATAATTTTGCTTTTCCTTCTCTAGTTCTAAATTGTTTAAATGGCATCCTGAACCTCTTTTAAATTCAAAGAAAAACATTCCAAAGCTTTTCCGCTAGAGGTCACTCTCCTACGTGGAAGATAGCAGTTAGCCCAGCCATGGCGGTAGACAACAATATAACCGGCAGATGGCACTAGAATCCCACGGAGCTCAAGTTTGCTGCCTTCGTTACAATAACAGTAACAATTCAGATTTAGGTTTGAAGTTCTTTTCCAGGTGGCTTTCGCCAAGAAACCACAGCCAGACCCAGGATTGGGAACGCAATGGATTCCCACAGCCTGCAAGCGTTTTCCATTGTCCCTTAGCAAGGTGCTGAGGTCTAGGGGTCCGTGAAAGTGTCCAGACTCCCCAGGTAAAGTGAGGGCCTAGGTGTGTGCGAGGAGGACAGAATACAGCATCGTGACTTTACGTGACTCCCCAGGCCCCGGAGGCCCCCAGGATCTTGCCCACTGCCTTCGCAGGGGTGTCTTGGTTGTTTACCCCGACGTTCTGGTTCCTCCATGACAGCAGCCCTGCCCGCACCTTCTCTCCAAGGACTCACTTCCACGGCTTCACCTGCATCTGCCACCTGGAAGAGACATTCACGCAGGCCCCTGGCCAGACACCCTCAGGGCCAGGTGGTGCCGCTCAACCCCACTTACCCCTCGCCTCGCCCAGTGCCAGGAAAGAAAGCTTGCCGCAAGGCATCTGTGTAGAGAGAAACTTTATATGTTTATGACAGCAACTCGGCTGAAATAACTAAGACTTACTTTCTTAACTGCAGTTAAGAAAACTGAATTTTACCTCCAGAAAAACCCATCTCGCTGCCTAGACGATCAAGAAGTGACACTTCTGTGGAAGAAGAGCACAGCGAGGTCATACACTGGTTCTCAACCGCTTTGAACGAGGGTCACATGGGGCCCCTGACACGTCTTGTCATTATTGGTTTGGTGCTGGATCCACGAGCTAGGGTTTCTCGTGTCAGGCTCCTGGCGCGGGTGCTCTTTCGGCCAAAGCAGATCGTCTATGTTCCTCATGTCTGGCTCTCGTCATACTTCCTAAGCCAACTAACAGCAAGAACCAAGCTCACCGCCCCACCCCCACCCCAGGACAAGACACACACTGGAAGGACAGGAGTAAGACGGCCCATGAGCACTTCTTCTTCTTGTGTTTTTACTTATCTGAACTTAAAATGCTCAAAAATATAGTAAACATATATCTTTTTATATCTAGAGATATAAAATGAGAGAGCTGAGGCAGTGAGAAGTATATTACACCAGACAGACTAGAATCTTGGAGTAGATTGTCTGTCACAGAATACAGATTTAAAGGGAGCAGAGCACAACCCTGCCTGGTCTCTTTGTCCATAAAATGGGAGTAAAAATACACTCATCTTATTGGGTGCGTGGGAAGATTAAATATAAAATACGAAAACAGGACAGTGCCTGGTGCAAAGCAGTCCTCAATAAATGTTCGCTTTTTATTAGATTATCTATGATGTATGCTCTTTGCTATATACTGGAATCACTTGGGGAGGTTTCAAAACATTCTTCCCGGCCTTACCCAAGACCTGCTTAAAGATATTCTTGAGAGGGCAGCCCAAGCATTGGTGTAACTTTGGGCTTCTCACGTAAGTGACACTTCCCAGGGCACGGACCATGGCAGCATTGAGGCGTGCGTGCTGCAGTGGGCTGTGCATCTGGAGAGTTCCGCAAAGTTCACCGTCACCTCTGTGGTGCCAGGAACTGCTCATCTTTAGGTCGCCAGCACTTGAGCTAATGACCCTGGAAAAGGAGGATCCAGCAATGTC
Source organism: Thryonomys swinderianus (assembly GCA_004025085.1). Lineage (NCBI taxonomy): Eukaryota > Metazoa > Chordata > Mammalia > Rodentia > Thryonomyidae > Thryonomys > Thryonomys swinderianus. The sequence continues at coordinate 2,102 of PVIC010028769.1, forward strand.
TGTCGGACTGAACTAATAATACAGCAAAGTCTAGAAGGAAATAAATTCCAAGAATGTACCTCGTAAGACCTCATGATCCTTGTAAGTGCAACTGTTTCCAAACATCACATCCAGGTACCTGGGAGGAGAAGGCTTACCTGGGCACCTTGGGGCCTTTGAGGGGTACGACACAGGAGAATGAATCTCAGTCAACAGCAACGATTTTCTCAGAAGTTCAGAATTTGTCCTGAGAGAATACCAGGAACTGTAAGCTAAGCTAAATTCTCATTTCAGAGGACTGACAAAATATCTTTCACACCTAGTAAAAGAATCATGTTTCAACCCGAGTCATTCCTTGATTTCTGAAGCGGGGCTGGCACTCCTTGGGAAGATGCACTGTGGTTTATGAAACATACCTAGCTTGGCAAGTAAGTGGCGATGGCCCAGTGACCCCTGAGGGTTGTGTGATGTGGACTTTAGGAATTAAAAACAAAACCATCAGGACTTTCCCTCAAACACATAGCAGCTGGGCCTGCGACGTGGCTCAGTGGTTCCAGCCCCTGCCTGGCAAGTGGAAGGTTACAAGTTGGGTTTGTGGTACCAAAATAAATGAATGAATGAATGAATGAACGAACGAACGAACGAATGAATGAATGAATGAAGATGACTTTGGAACAAATGCGGGGGGTCCCAGGGCACATTTATTTGAGTTCACAGATCCTAGTTTTTGTGCATTGTAGCAAAGGTACAGATTCAGACTGTGAGAATTAGAAGCTATAATCTAGAAAAACAGGTACACCTGGAGTCCATAAAGCTAAGGGAATTCAATGAGACAGAATGCTAAGTGCGTTGTCTAAGTGTATGAGAAGTAGTGTAAATGGTATGTAAGAAGCATATGAAAGGAAGTGTATGTGCATCAGAGAAACTCACGCTGTACATAATGTAAAAAGGATGGGAAGCAGGAACAGGTTTTGTGGAGATGGAGAGGGAATCTGAGGATGAAGGGGCAGGAGGGAGAAGAAGAAAAGGAGAAGTAAAAAGGATCAGGATTCAACAGGCATATGTACCAACAACCCACACTGAATATTCATTATGGATCACAAATATATGCTAAATAAAAATTTAAAACACTAAATAAGAAGCTATTATTGGTCTTCTTTTTTTTTTTTTTTTTTTTTTTTTTTTGAGACAGGGTCTCACTTTGTAGTTCAGGCCGGCCCTGACCGCACTATGTAGCCCAGGCAAACCCTGAACTCAGCAATCCTCCTGCCTCTGCCTCCGGAGTGCTGGGATTATAGGCTGAGCCACTACACCTGGCATTGTGGTGTGTGGTACTGATTGCTGGTAGGCCTTGAGTCACCATGCCTAGTATTGTTGTATGTGGTTACTAGGGATCAAACCAGAGACCTTGCGCTTGCTAGGCAGGCGCTGGAACCACTGAGCTAAATCTCTGGCCCCCTTTTCCCTTTTTGAGCCTGCTTTGCAATGCTAACTATAGCTGAAAAGGGGACAGTCGTCTGAAGCATACGGCTCCCTCTGACTGTTCAGTTGCCTTACCATCTCAATTTAATGTAGTTTGGTTTCAGTGACTGTTAAAGAATTTTGACAAAGATTTTACTTTTGATCAGTCAAAAAGCATGTATTAAATGCCTATAAGCTCTAAGCACTACTCTGGATACATAAGGTTTGACTACTCTGTTACAAGTTCTCAAGGGGTTCATAATTCTAATAATTGAACTATAAAAAGATTCAACTATTAAAACTTGAGCAGAAAGAGATAACATGCTTAATACTTTCTGCTTACACTGGCTTTTCTTTGTTTTTGTTTTTTTAACCTCAAATCAGGTTGGGAACACATTCTCAGTAGCAGCACAGTAAGCAGTAAAGCATTGCCCTCACCTTAACAAGTGCAGCTTCCTCAGGAAGTAAAGCTGGCTTTCTTAGCCTGTGAGTGAACTAAGATCCCCGCTGCCTCCCCTCCCATTCCTACTTGTAATGCATTGCAAGCATGTGTGTGTGTGTGTGTGTACCCATGTGGCTGTGTGTGCACACAAGGGATTGGACCTAGGCCTTTGCACAGGTGAAGCCCACTTTTCCCTGAGCTACATGCCCAGCCCCCTCATGCTCTTTCCACTTTCACCAGCCAGAGGCTGGAACGTCCTTTTTGAAACTGAAAAGCATCAAGTGGAAACTTCTGACACTCTCCCTCTTCCGTGCCTCCTCAGTGGAAGCTGCTGGAATCTGGAAGCCTCTGATGGTTGTAGCGTGTTTCTTTCCTACTGTGATGAGGGATTTCAGAGCTGGGAAGTAGAAGCTACGTGATACACCTACAGGACGATGAATCGGCTCTTTTCAAACCGGAGCCGTCCTCATCCGGCATTGTCCTCACTTAGGCTCTAACGTGCAACCTGCAAGGCCTCCCACAGTCTCCCCGGGAACAGGAGTTCTTCATTCACTCCAAATTTGGTTTTGTTTTCTAGGGTTTTGTTTTGTTTTGTTTTTGAGTCAGGGTCTCGCTTTGTAGTTCAGGCTAGCCCTGAACTCACTATGAAGCCCAGGCAAGCCTCGAACTCAGCAATCCTCTTGTCTCTGCCTCCTGAGTGCTGGGATGACCGCCCAGCAAGAAAGATAGTTTTAAAAAACAAAGCTTCAGAGTTTTCAATACCACCTCTCATTTTCCAGTTCAGTTCTGCTATAAGAAGAGATCGCCTGCCTGATTCATGTGCTTTCTGGGAGACTTAGGCTGTTTATTTACTTTTTGTTAATCTCGTGAAGAAAAATTCTACTTTCACTTCCAAAAAAATGTATAGTCTTATTTTTTAAAAACTTTCTGTATATACAGAAATGATGTGTTCTGAATGTATCACTTTATAAATTCATTTTTCCCCCCAAGGTGAGGTTTTGGAGTTACTCATGATGATATGGTACATAGTAATTTTAGTGATTAAAGCAATCTGTCTTTTCCATTATAAACAATGCTGTGAGGAGTATGTTTTCTTTTATTTCCTTTGGTAATGGTTTTTCCAGGGAAAATGGCTTTCATTCGAAAGGTGGAAGAAGAAGAATATGTCTTCAGTTTTTCTAGATATTGACAAACTGCTCTTCAAAGTAATTGTTCCACTTTCACTTCCACCAACAGGCCCCATTTGTCTCATTCCTTCTCTGGTATTTTTTTTCCCCTTCTTTCTGTCTTTTTATAGTTTTCAACTTTTGTATTTGATCGAATATAAAAGCCAAATGACAGGAATAAAGCTAAACTCTATTAGCGAGATTCCAGACTCTAAAATTTCACAGTGGTGTGTTTCAGCATTGGTTTTTGCACTCATGTTGTTAGCCCTCTACCATTTCCTTTAAATCTAAATACCTATCTTTCAGCTCTGGGAAATTCTGTTCTGAGCCCCACCTGCTCCAAAACAGGAAAGGAACCTCAGACTTCACAGCATTCCACCACTGAGCTGCACACCCTCGGCTTTGGTTTGTTTCAGGGTTTTGTTTACTTGTTTATTTTTGAGACAAGGACTTGCTAAGTCCCCCAGGCTGATCTCAAGTTTGCAGTATACTCAGTACAGATCAATGGACTACCGAATGGAAGAACAGATAAAACCTCATCTATTTTAATTCAAGTTGGGGGAAAAAAACCTTTTCACATTTTAAGAAACCAGAAATAGCTTGAGAATCAGAAGTAGTTTTGGTATGTGGATTCTAAAGGAATATTTGGATTCTGAAGATTAACAACACGCTCATTAAAAGATACCCAATGCTAAAAGTTTTTAAGACAAAATGAAGTACTCATAGAACTCAAATTGAAGAAAATGCTTTAGCATTAAGTCGAGGTCTCATCCGCTAAAGGTTAAAAAAATGATGGAGATTAAGATTCTTGGCTTCTGTTTCACAGATTTTACTTTTTCTTTTCACATTCCTGTTTTACCTAAATATTCATGAAGGATTTTTTTTCTCTTGAGTTTGTTCCAACATCAGCACTTAAATAGAGACTCCCTTGGAGTGGAAGCACCTGACCCGGGTTTACTCCTCAACAATCCCACATGCCTACTTTGCTTAGAACGCTGATGCTGTAAAATTTTTCTAGTCCTTCCCTTATCCAATCATACAGGATATTTAAAGCTGCAAAGTGCTCATTCTTCATAAATATGTCTATTGGGGACCAATGTTGCAAATTACATTTTGAAAGCTTTTTCCAAGCAGAAATTTTTACCAGTAGATTTATATATAGCAGGAATTTGTGAAGCTTCTATTACCAACATAACATTAAGCATGGAGAAGCAATCAGAATGAAGGTGAATATAGCGTTCAAACACACAAAAAAACATATTTTCTTTTTGAGGATAAATACAGAGGAAGCAGGCAAGGGATAATATAAATCTACCAACAATTGCCGGCAATAGAGAAAGGCTTTGAAAAGTCCATTTCCTCCACTTTCCTAACCCTGGAAAACATTTTCCCTCTGAAAAGTTTACTGAGGAGATCTGAGGAGAAGCCGGGAATATGGGTTTATAGGAAGCAGGTGTGATGCTGTTAACATAAAGGGAAGAGTGGTGGCTTTTCAAGGGGTGGCTCAGAAACAAATGGGTGACCAGTAGCTTCGATCAATTTAAAGAACAAAAAGAAAGCTGTATATTTGCATTTTAAGAAGAAGTGAGCTTAGAGATAGATTTGGCTAGGGCGCGAGGATAGATTCATTTTAGAAACGGTAAGACTTAAAAGTGAAACAAAATCTTCTCCAGATTTTATTTAGGCCAAGAAAAATTTTACTGCACAGACAGTACAAGGCTATTTGTGCAGAGGAGTAACATTTGCATTCATTCACTTTGCAAGTAGGTACTGGGCGCCCCAATTTTCTGAAATTTGCTAAATGCAAAGAATGTACAATTATAAGCACCAGGAGCCAGAAGAACTATTAGGACAATTCTGTATCTTTTTGTTGTTGTTAACTAAAATTTCTTCTTGTAGCCTCATTTAATTTAGGATCCTAACAGCTTTCAGTTCTGTATTTATGCTAATTTGCTTAGCTATTTGGAGTCAATGCATTTGCAATTAAAATGTCCTAATGTAGTTGTTAGAAAACTACTCTTTAAGTGAGATGAAAAACAATTTTGTGCTATCCAAAATATACTTAAAAGACAGAGAGAGAAGTGGGAGGGAGAACAAAAGAACATTAAACTCATACTTCTGGTTAGCTAAACCTGGAAATAAAACAATTAAGAAAATTGACTTAATGTCATTGTGTTTGTCAGAATTAAGAAGAATCGAGCAGTATGCATAGTAATACATACTGGAAAAGATTAGAGTTGAGTAATGTGTTTAATCACATCCTGCTTGGAACTGTGTCCCTGAGGTGCTATATGCCATGTCTTGTGTATTTCACTAAAATCTCTTAAGAGTTACCAGGCAGTAAGATATGTCCTAGGTTATTGTATAACACATCCCCAACTTGGAAGAACTAGTGACTTTCTCCATTGTCTTTCAGCCTCTTTCTGAGAACCTCATCCTAATTAAAAATAATTGGAGAGGCAATTTGAATTGTCATCGGAGCTAAATATCAAAAGGCATTAGAGCCATGTAAGCAACAGCTGTCACAAAACAGGGCCAATCAGCTTGATCCAGTGTCTTTGTGGCCCACAAAGTAAATATTATAAATAAGTAACTCTACTAACTACTGAAAAGCTTCTAAGGAGCTGCCAGAATTAACACAGGAATCTTTCCTGTACATTTTGAGGCTTCACTTAGAAAATCAGATCTTGCAAGCTCTGGCCTCCATTAACTCTTGTGGTTAGCTGACTGCAACTAAGTATTCCCTACACCCTTTAAAGATGCATTTTCTTGTAGGATGCCATACCCTCTAAGTCTCTATGATTTTATCCCTAATGTTTTCATTAGTTTGTTGTTTGGCTTTCCCTCCTCTTCGATTTAGGCTTTTAATATTTGCACTCCAGCCTACTGGCTCCTGAAGGAGAACTGTAACCGTGCCTCTTACCTGATAAACCAACGAACGCCAAGTTAAGAGGCTCCGACATCAGAGCCATCAAACCAGGAGGACTGTTTGCGAAAACGTCTTGTTAAAACACTACGTAACCGCCGGGCGTGGTGGTTCACACCTGTAATCCCAGCACTCGGGAGGCAGAGACAGGAGGATTGCTGAGTTCGAGGCTTGCCTGGGCTACATAGTAAGCTCAGGGCCAGCCTGAACTACAAAGCGAGACCCTGTCTTAAATAAATAAATAAATATACATAAACTCATAAATGAATGAATAAATAAATAAAAAACACTACCTAATGGGCAAAAATGGCAGAACTGTACTAGAGCTTAATGTGTACAGTGTAGAAGGTTAGTAAAAGAATTTCTAATCTAATGGGGAGAGGAAGATGTTTGACGTGTCAATAGTCTTGCAGAACTGGCAGCTATGAAAATCATTGCCTAAATTCTTGAGATTTGAGTGCTTTTTTCTGTCCTAAATTTTCAGCTGTGTCAGAGTCAGAAATTAGAGTGTCTACAGTTGATACTCTTTGGACTCCTTTGTCAGAGATTACAAATACAATGAGCACAATAGTTAGTGCACTCTCATCTTCCTTGGCAAGGGGATAAAAATGCTCAAAGACAGATGAGGAGAAGCTGCGAATTTGCTCTTCACTGATGAGGGCAAATGCGTACTCATTTGGGATGCAGATAGAACACAAAGCTACCTCTGGTCTCCACCTCTACTGGCTACATTGCCTCACATTTTAGCAAGGAGTAAAGTTATTATTTTGTTTGTGCTCAGACAATTCAGTCCTAATAATAGGTTATGAGAACCATCATAAATTAAAATATACAAAAACATAAATTAAATTTTTTATTTTTCTTTTTTGAATTGAATTCTTTATTGGTACATTTTATATACAGCTCACAATCACACTCAACATTGGGGAATTTGTACCAGTGTACGACACAAGGTAATACTCATTTTCCCCATATCCCTACTCACCCCACAAGCCCCACCCCCTATATACATGTTCATTCTTTTTCTTTCTAAGTCATATTTATTCTTTCCCCTCACTACTTTCCCCTACCACCTTCCATAAATCAATTTTTTGTGCAATGAAGTAAATATTAAAGTTTTTTCTTGAAATTGTTTTATTAAATATGTAAAGGAAGTTAACTACATCTGACTTAAAGATTATATTAGAACAAGAAAAGAAGAAAGTAGAGAGGGGAGAGAAAAATGAACAATGTATAAAATGCGCATCATGAATGGACAGGATTGGGCTTGAACTGTAGCTGAGTGACAGAGTACTTGCCTATCGTATGTGAGACCCAGAGTTCAATACCTCAGATGCCAGGGGGGCGGGTAGAGAAGAAGGGAAGGGGAAAATTAATATCTTTGGAATATTTATAAAGAATCCCATTGACAACATGAGACACCACACAAAGATACAAAAGAACACATCCTGTAAATTTACCTCTAGGGGCCACAAAATATAATTTGAGTTTCTGCTCCTGACTCTGACTACATTCCCCATCAAGGTAACACATGTCCTCAGGACCATTCCTGAACAGGGAAATGGAGCTACAACAGCAGTTAAAGAAAGACATGACCACATAAAGCAGAACTGATGAAGTATATTGATTATTATTTCAAAATAATGGAAAGATAATAAAGGATTTTCAGCAATATGCTGTGAGAACAGTGCTAAAGCAGAACAAAACCATACAACATGAAAAGTAGTATTTGAAATCAAATCAGGAACTCAATGAATGAGACAGAGAGAGAGAGAGAGAGAGAGAGAGAGAGAGAGAGAGAGAGAGAGAGATGGGGGAGGAAGTAATATCTACCCTGTTTTATTTGGAAGTCAGGTGACCAACTATCCTGCTTTGCCCAGAGCAGGGAATTGACTGGGAGGCAGGACGTTTTGTGCTAAAACTATGATATTTTGGAAAAAATTAGACTTGGTCACCCTATTAAGAAAATAAGAAAGATTTCAGAAGACATTAGGAAAGACTACAGATTATAAATTATTTGAAAATTTATGAATGCTAGAATAAAACTCAACCTTTACATAATAGGAGATCCAAAAGAAGGAAATAATTTAAGAAGTAATAAAGTAATTTAAATAATTTAAGAGTAACTTTCCACAATTAAATAATTCTAAGATTGGAATGATTCTAAGCTGCCAAAGAGGATGACATATTTACTGATCATCCAGACAGAGAAAATTACAAAGGCATCTGTAAAGAGGAGAGAATATTTTCAAAGGAAAGGAAGAAGTATCAAACTTCTCAAAAGCAAGACTTGAAAAGACTGTGGGTACATGTTTAAAAATATTAAAACAAAAGCAAACCCTGCACCTGAATTTTTTGGGCTACATGTTCGTGGACATACAAGCATGCAATGGAAGTTCTCTCTGGCATAAAAGGCTTCAGAAGTTTTATCACAAAATGCTCTCTCTGGCCAGGCATGGTGGCTCACGGCTGTAATCCCAGTACTTGGGAGGCAGAGGCAGGAGGATTGCTGAGTTCCAGGCTTGCCTGGGCTACATAGTGAGCTCTCTCTCAAGACAGGGTCTCACTACCCAACTCTGGCTGGTCTCAAATTTCTGATGATCCTCCTGCCTCAGGCTCCCAAGTGCTGGGATTGCAGGGATGCACCACATACATGGATTGGGTTTAGTTTTCAAGTTTTAAAATTCTGGTTTTGTTACATCTATTAGCTTTATAGTTTTGCTTTATCTGAAGTCTTAATTGGTACAATGTTGCTTTCAGAAAGTCTGGTTATGAAGGACTCTTTTCCTCTCTGTAAAGCTTTCTTCCATCTTGACACCCAACAGCACTATTTCAGTCTGTTCTAATTACACTATTGAAGACAAATCCACCCACACGACATTGTTTACAGAAGCATGTAGCACTGCAGATACAGCCCTTAATTCAGTCATTTTTGTTGTGTAAATCAGCTGTCCGTGGGAGTCTCTGGCAGACATGACAGCTTTCAGTCCCTGGTAAAGAAAGTCCCTGCAGGATGTCAGCTCAGTGCTGCAGAAGACACTGCGGAGGTCTCCGGTTCAGTCCAAGGACAGACACAGGCCTTTGCCCAACCCTCCTTCTGAGTGACACTACAGAAAAAGGAAAAGATGTATAAATTCTGCAGGACTGGAGAGAGCAAGGGAATCTGCCGCAGATTAAAAACCATTCTGGGAACATTAGAGATGGACAAGTCTAATTTAATAAAATCGAGTAGGTCTGATGTAAAACCTGAATTTCTACACTCTAACAAGTGGCAAGCTCACAGGTGACACCAAGGCCTGTGGTTCATGGACACCTTGAGCAGAAATGCCAAGTGAGAGAGAGAGACAGAGAGAGAGGGAGAGGGAGAGAGAGAGAGAGAGAGAGAGAGAGAGAGAGAGAGAGAGAGAGAGGGAAGGAGAGGGAGAGAGAGAGAGAGGGAGAGGGATGAGATATCTCAGCCCAAGAAACCACCTGCACAGGAGTACAGATTAAGAGCAACAGACATGGGCCGGAGGGTTAGCTCAGTGGTTCCGGCGCCTGCCTCACAAGCGCAAGGTCCTGAGTTCGATCCCCGGAAACCATATACAATGCTGGGCGTGGAGACTCACGCCTACCAACAATCAACACCGCATACTACAATGCTGGACGTGGTGGCTCACGCCTGTCATCCCAGCACTCGGGAGGCAGAGACAGGAGGATTGCTGAGTTCGCGGCGGCTTGCCTGGGCACCATAGTGAGCTCAGGGCCAGCCTGAACTACAAAGCGAGACCCTGTCTCCAAAAAAAAAAAAAAAGAGCAACAGACATGACATGGTACAGATGCTTAAAGCAGTAAGTGGAATTTTAACTTATCCAAACACAAGTTTTACAGGGGCCTTAATAGGACAACCCCACCCTGAGTTGGTCAGTGTTTCTTTGTAGTACTGTATCCAATTGTGGGGGCCACAGTTTAGGAGAAAAACTGCACAGTGGTTTGGCCAGTGAGGTGATCATATGCAGAATGAAAGAAGCAAAGAAATTAAAATAGGCAACATGACTATAGCTATAGATATGAACCATTTATTACTATATACTATTGCAGTGAGTTCAAGGACAGCCTGGGCCCTGGGTTACATAGTGAATTCAAGGCCAATCTAAACCAAATAGTGAAAGCCTGTCTCACAAAACAAAACACAAAAAGAAAAGTTGTCCTGTAAAAGACAGATTAGACTTTGGCGGTCTGGCTGTGTAATACAGAATTGAGACAAGTAAATGAAAGTTATGTGGCAGTGAATTTTGGCTCAATTTGAGATAGAACTAACTAGTTAGTAAGCAGAGGTAAAATAAAGTGTATTCTAGGAGAAGTACTGACTTTTTTGTCACTGGAGTCATAAAAGCAGGAACCAAATAACTACTTGTCAAAAATTCACATAGTAGCTAAACACTGGCACATAATCAAATTCTTTTCAACTTTAACAGTTTATGAAATACAGTGAAGTGGAAGGATAGTGGCTTCCCAGTAAAAGTCACAAAATTATCCTGAATCTGGTGTGGTTTGAAAGACCTGGGACACATATAAGGAAGGTCACCATCAGAACCCCTACTGTCCTCGCCTGTTTCCTCCTCTAGGCTCAGCCCTATCACTCCACATTCGCCACCCTCTGTTCTCTCCCCACTTCCTGCTCTCTCACGGGGCTTCCTCTCCCTTGCCGTCTCCTTCCCTGCTTTGTATAGCACTTGTCACTGAAAAATGAATGCTCTATTTAAGGTTGTTTATTTTGTTTATTGCCTATCTTGCAATGGAAGACTCAATTTCAAAAAGATGCCACTTCTCCCTAATTAGGTATAAATTTAGTGGGGCTGCAATAAAAAATAGGTACAGATATTTATGATGGTAGATAAGTCAACTGTAAATGTTCATGTGGAATAAAAATGCCTGAGAACAGTAGCCAAAAAATATGCAAAATAGAAGAATAGTAAGATGGACTCAACCATACCATATAATAAGGTACATACTATAAAAGCTTCAATTGTTAAAATCATATTATCGTACAGGTACATTAATAGACAAACCAATGGAATAAAAGAGAAGATCGTATGGGAATTTAGCATATGGGAAAGACATTGTTATTTCAGATATTTTGTTAGAGTGATGGAAAGCTAACATACTAATAAAAAATTATAAACTTGATATATGGACAAATTTATGTATAGCCATGTCCATCCCTTCTTTGTACATTATGGACTCTCTCATATATTAAAGCTGGAATGTAATCTTTAACTCAGTAAAGTGTATCTTTAAATTATTTTCTGCCATACAATTTAATATCCATTATTTTATTAATGGAACTTGGGTTGTTTTCAATTATGAAAACAATGCATCCATGAGTAAATGTAAGGATAATACTTTTCTGAATTGAAGAGTACATCCTATCTTTAACATTTGTGTGTGTCTCCATTCACACAGTACATACATAAATATAATAATATGTATACACACTAGAATACACAGGGATAAAAACAGATAAATTTTGGGCCGGAGGGTTAGCTCAGTGGTTCCGGTGCCTGCCTTGCACGCGCAAGGTCCTGAGTTCAATCCCCGGTAATCACATATAATGCTGGGTGTGGAGACTCACGCCCACCAATAATCAATACCACATACCACAATGCTGGGCGTGGTGGCTCACGCCTGTCATCCCAGTACTCGGGAGGCAGAGACAGGAGGATTGCTGAGTTCGAGGCTTGCCTGGGCTACATAGGGAGCTCAGAGCCAGCCTGAACTACAAAGCGAGACCCTGTCTCAAAAAAAAAAAAAAAAAAAAAAAACGAATAAATTTCAAAAAATTTTTTGGATAAAATATCCTAACATTACCTTAGTAAAATATTGGAAATCATATTATTCCACTATTACATAAAGTTCAAAATATTGCAAAATAAAAAATTAATGGTTAAGGCATATATACAGATGTTTACACACACATAACTAACATGTAGAAAAAACAAAGAAATAAATACACATTTAAGATGAAAGCTATTGGATAATGTAAGGGGAGGATTTGGGATGGAGGAAAGGATTTGGAAAGAACACAAAAACAGGAAGTGGGTGGCAGGATAGATTAGCAAAGACCTAGAATGTTGTTCACAAATGGGCCTGTTTTTAGCGAGCACGGTGGTTCAAGCCTGTAATCCCAGCACTGCGGGAAGCTGGAGCAAGAGGATCACACCCTGGCCTGGGCCGTGTATGACTTAGTAAGACTCTGTCTCAAAAGAGAAAATAAGAAGGACTGAGGACATGACATAGCTCAGTGTGAAGGCCCTTGGTTCACTTTCCAGTTTCACTACAAAAAAAGTCTTGTTTTCTGAGAACCTGGATTTAGGAGGCTCCCACCACTGCCTGGTAAGGTGAGGCATTGTGCCTAAGCTGTGGAAACACGGTGGTTGACATTAAACGCCTGCTTTCATTCTGGAAGTCTCAAGCTTTTCTGTATCAGGTGGGGGATCCCTTGCTGGCCAACCCCCAGGAACAACCCTGGCCCCTGTGTCCCCAGTGAGCTTCTCCGACAGGTAACCTGTTTGTGTGTTCTCACAAGTCAGTGTGGGAGGGGTTAAGCACAATCCGTAGGACACCTCTAGAGAAGAAGATGGGATGTTGTGCCTGAACCCCTCCAGCCATGTGCTCTGTGCCTCTCTCTTCTTCACCATTTAGTGTCTCTGCACTGCGATGAGCCAGAGCTATGAAAATCCCTGTAAGCCGAGTCCTGCGCTTCCTCCAGCTGAATGCTAAGCCTGAGTTGCTTAGGGACCACTTCCAGTTTGGGCCATGCAAGTGTTCATTTAAAATTTAAATATACTGTAAACATTTTCCTTATGTATTCAGCATTATTCAAAAGGAAAATAAAAGGTACAATGAATAGGAGTTGCAAGAATAAAGACGCGCTGCAGCTGGATAGAAAGGTTTCCTGTAAAAGGGAAAGGCAGCCAGGTGCAGTGGCCTATGATTGTAATCTCAGCACTTGGGAGGCTGAGGCAGGAAGACTGCCATGAGTTTCAAGTCAGCCTGAACCACACAACAAGAGCCTGTCTCAAAAATTAGGACAATATCTGCCTTTACCTCCACTGAGCATTTGCACTTCTTTTTTTTTTTTTCTTTTTTTTTTTTTTTTTTTGCTTTTTTGGAGACAGGGTCTTGCTTTGTAGTTCAGGCTGGCCCTGAGCTCACTATGGTGCCCAGGCAAGCCGCCGCGAACTCAGCAATCCTCCTGTCTCTGCCTCCCGAGTGCTGGGATTACAGGCGTGAACCACCACGCCCAGCATTATATGTGGTAACTGGGGATCAAACTCAGGTCCTTACGCTTGCGAGGCAGGCGCCGGAACCACTGAGCTAACCCTCCGGCCCTGCACTTCTTATCATGACTAAATACAGCAACTGGGGACAAGGACAAGACCCTTCTTGATGAAGTGGACTCCCATGAAACACAGCAGCAGCTTTGGAAGGTGAGGTCTCAGCTTGCAAGGACCGAATGAAGGCACTGTCAATATTCTCACTGACCTCACCTCGCACGTGCCCGAATCAGTGTCAGTCCTCGCAGTGACGAAGAAGTGAAGCCAGTCAACCAACACCCCTCCGGTCAGGTTTTTGGCTGATCGAGAGCTGCCATCTGCATCTTCAGAGTCCTTCAAACTTTACCTGTCCCTGAAGGAGATGCAGAGAGAACTGGAGGCTTCAGAGAGGAGAAGCCTCAGGAGGCCCAGGTGGCAAAGCCCTCAACAGAGAGGAGGAATCACAAGAAGTCCTGTAGAAGGTGTGAGCAGGAAGACAGCTTCAGCAACACAGCAGAGGAAAAGCCGATCCTAAAAGCAGACAGAATTAAGGAAGTCTGTAAGGCTAATCTCACAGCCACAACTACCGCAGTGAAGGCAAGCGCACAGGAGCGGGAATTCCAAACTGAAGCAACCCTCACTGTTAATAAATCTCCTGCCTGTATCACAATGGATCACAACTCACATGCTATCAGCGGACAAGATGTATGTTTAAAAGAGCTCATTTAAAAAACCAGAATAATTTTTTTTTCTTTTCCTGTGTGCGTGTGTGTGTGAACACTAGAGAATGAACCCAAGGTCTTGTGCCAAACACATGCTGTGCTAGTAAGCTCCAGCCCCAGTCCCTACACTAAAATCATTAAAAAAAAAAAAAACTAATACGGTTTCTTCGCATGTTTTCTTGTTGCTTAAAAAGAATACCTTGGATCTTATTTAGTAACTACTTAGGTTTTTGTTAACACATGTATGTCCTGTAATAGGCCTTACATGATTGTTTTTTTCATTCGAGTGAAGTTTCTAGCAGTTCTTTTTGAAGCTCTCCATGTTTAACTCCTTTCCAAGATAAATGAGCTCCATAGAGAGTGTATGGAGCTAAAAACCTTCTGTTCTCTAATGACTTGGCTTTGTGGTCTTCATCCTTGACTAGACCATGCTTAAGACACAACTCACAGTGGTTAAGAACCCATATGAATCACCACATTCTTGCACACATGATCTACTCACTGCCTAGAAATGGCAAAACCAGGCTAAAAATGACTACTAATTATATCATTTACCTCTGCCTCTCCTGGATTACATGCTATGGATATCCTTTGGCCTTAGAACGGTTTGGGTACAAATGCAAATTTGAAGTCAGTCTGGGTAGAACCAAAGAACCGAACATTTTTAAGTACTGAACACAAATCTCAATGGTTTAAGCAGTCATAAAGTCATTCTTAATTCTCTAAAGAAGTTCTTTTGACAGCATGAGTTAACTAATGTATCAGGTGGCTCCCTTGTGGATACCATGCTTAATAATGTTTATTTTAAACCCTTACCAACAGTACAAGTACATGAGGCTACTGAATATTTTCTCTCTTGGAGATGAGGCTACTGAATATTTTCTCTCTTGGAGACTCAGAGCTGATCATTGCATTATAACACACATTAAAAACAAAAGAAGAAACGTTGTGGGTTCAAGCTGGACTTTCCTCTCTTAGTGTAAAGTGAAAAAAAATTGAAAACCCATTAACTAAAGGGTTTAAGCTGGCCATTTCTACAACTGAGAATTACTAGACATACACCATAAGTACTTGTCCTACTTTTCAAATAATGTCTCACTGTCGACTCCTGAAGTTTGCTGCCTGCATATTTGCTCTTCATTAGTGTGATTTTCCTGTATATTATGAGGCGCAAGCTGTGATTATTAAATTGGAGTCTGTGAAGGAAAAAAAGGAATAGTGTAGCAATATCTAAAATCAAACTAAAGAACATCACACATCCAAGGAATTGAAATGGTGAGCAGAGGAATAAGAGGGCACAGTAAAACTAGAGTAGACACGATCGTGGTCTCTGTGAGACAACCATCTTGATTCTCTCCTCTCTCATCCTTCTTCCCTATGCAGTTCCTGCTCTTGGTAATTATTTTATGGTGCATAGTAAGATCTGAGGCACATTTTCCTCTCTTTGGGGAGTTCTTTCTTCTATTTCCATTATTGAAATGACTAATCTTCCCTCACTGAATTACCTTAGTTCTTTCTTAGACAATTAATTAAGTACCTATTCATAGTTATCTACAAGTATGGGACATTTTGTTTAAAATTGTCTTAGCTATTCTAAATAATTTTCATTTTCATATAAACTTTAGAATTAGTTCAAGTTTCCAGAAAAGTGCCCTGAATTTTTAAAATTGCACTGAGATTTTTAAGTTACTTGAAGAATTGACACCTCAACAATATTGAGAATGTGATTACAATTGAATACATTTAATCATGTTGCTCTAATTGTCTCTGCTTTAAGCCAGTGGGAGCTCTTTCAGCTAGTTCCTTTGTCACTCTGACATGTCCCCGTCATGGTGCATATGTATTTAGCACTTGCTTTTGTTCTCACTTGACTGATACACTCTGTGCTCCAGCCCTAGAATCACCAACTTCTCCAAATAGCTCTGGATTCTTTTACTGGGCAATAGTGTTAGAAACAAAATCTTGTCAGGTTCTACCATCCATTTACTTACATTGATATATATATATATATATATATATATATATAATATATGTGTGTGTATGTGTGTGTATGTATGTATGCATGTATATATACATATATGTATATGCATATATATGCATTATTTGGAGCATATTTCTCATTTTCAGAAAGTTCATTTTGTTATTTTTATGTTCTCTATTTTCCTCTTGTATTTTCAAGATTTTCTCTAACTCTATGTATTTGTTTGTAACTACTGTTATGTCTGTCATTTCTGGGCTTGCTTCTATTTACTTATATTTCTCCTGGATATATAGCATTCTACAGCAAAGGGATGACCCAGTAGGCTTCGTATGCTCAAACCTTGCACATTCCAAGGGAAGGCCTGGTCTTTGACAGGATCCTGGAAAATGTCTGTAAGCCCTTGGAATCTCCTGCCTGTTAAGAGAGGTATTGTTTACTTTGGGTTTGGGGATGGCCTCAAAAGTTTATGTAAGGCTGTGATTTATGATAGCTGACTTAGAGTCATCCTGTATTGCTTTGGTTGTTGAGGGGTTTAAAGCTCAATATCTAAGCCACTGGACACTCTGCCCATATGACCACCACCACCACATCCCTGTAAAATAAAACAACATCTGAACCTTGAGATGCAGGAAGCTTGCCTGTTTAGCAATATTATCATTGCTGCTGGGAGAAGTACATGCTCTTCATTTGATTCTAATAGGAAAGTACCACTGGCTTTCTTCTACATATTTTACCTTTGTGAATTTTACTTTGCAAACGCTTTCATTGTGAGTGTAGCAGCTTTTCTGAATGCTATGGAACTTTCTAACTAATCACAGAACCCAACAGTGGTTTGGGTGACCTTTCAGTGTGTCATATATTCCTTTCCACATTTGGTAAGTTGTTGTCTATCGAATGCTAGTCATTTTGCATGTTACTAACAAAGTGTATGGATTTTGTAGTCTTCCTTTAAAGAATGTGGGATTTTGCTTTGCAAGTGGTTGAGTTACTTGCTTGTTAGGGTGAGTCTAGCTGCTTCTGGTTTGACTCCAAGTGTTCAACCAAATTTCTCTGTTGTGCTGCCAGAACTCTCAAGTATCTCTCAGCTCTGGGAACAGTTTAACTTTCAGCTCCCTGGTTCTTTTCTTTCCCTGACTTTGTGGTGTTTCATGCTCGGTGTGTGCTGCTTTGTACAGTAGTGTCCCTCAGCCAAGTGCTGCCCTCCATTGTTTCAGTTACCTGCAGAGAAGTACAGCCTGAAAATGTTACATGGAAAATTCTAGAAATACCTATGCCTTTTAAACTTCACACTGTTCTGAGCAGCATGAAGCCTACCCTTACATCTGGGACCCAAATCTTCCTTTTCCAGGATATTCACAGTTCACACATGACCAGGGCAATCAGCCCATTGTGTTAGTTAGTCACTGAATACCTGTGTCTGTTATAAGATGGACAGTTGCAGTATCACGGCGTTTGTTAAGTGAGCCTTACTGTACTTAACCATGGTCCCAAAGTATAAGGATATTGATGCTGGAAACTTGAATATGCCAAGGAGAAGCTATAAAGTGCTTCCTTTATGTAAAGTGACAGTTCTTGACTTTATAAGGAAAGACCAAAATTGTATGTTGAGATCTAGAGTAAAAATGAATCTGCATGAAATTACAAAGGAAAATAATTTGTGCTTGTTTTACTGTTGCATCTTATATCTGCCAAAGATATAAAAAGTGCATAAGTGCTTAAGTATAGATAGAAGCTGACTTTTATAATCAGTTTGTTATTTTTGTAATAAACTGGAAAAAAATACATCTCCTGAACAACTACATTCTAATAATCCCTGGAACCTGAGATTACTATGCAACGAAAGAGTGAAATTACTTTAGGTGTGATTGGAGTAAGACTCTTGAGATTGGGGGGTTATCTTGGGTTATCTTTGTGGTCATGATGTAACTGTACAAGTGCTTCCAGATGGAAGTGAGCAGGCGGAAGTGAGAGGATGAGATGCGAGGGAGTTTGGATGTGAGGAACTGAGCTGTCCTTGCTGGCTTTGAAGACAGTGAACAAAGCCACCAGGCAAAGAATGCAAGCAGCCTCTTGAAGCAGGAAAAGGGTAAAAGAATGAGCTCTTCTCTGAGCCTACAGCAGGGAGAAAGCAGGTGTTGACAACTTGATTTTAGCCTGGTGAGACTGATTTTTTTGTCTCTTGATCTCTAGGACTGTAAAATAACAAATACTGTGGTAAGCCACCAAATTTGGGGTAATTTCTTAGAGCAGCAGTGAAAAAGGAATACACCGATTTCCCCTGAGCATTTCTTTGCAGGATTTCCTTACAGCCTTGCATGAAGGAATGGTCCTTCAGGAATTTGTGTTACTGCTTTCATGCTGTTGCCTATAATGATATTATTTCCAGAACACTTAAAACTACATCAAAGGTTTAAGGTAACATAATTTTGAGGTGCAAATCCAGTGGAGGCTGGCTTTACTTCATCATTCAGCATTTACCCCCTTCTTGCCCTGTTTGCTCAATGAAATTCTTCTGGCAATCCCCTGAAGTGAAGGTGGAAGTGAGTTAACTTCTGCTGTACCCTAACCCTGGGCTGCAGCCCTCTGAAAGTCCAGCTTGATGCGGAGACTCTCTCATTAGACTTCATGACTTGGAAGACTCCAGGTTTGACATGTTCCCTTTTCTCCCCGGGTAGTTGTCAAAACCCAAATTTCAAATTTGAGTGGCATGAAAAATGCTCTCAACACAAAAGCAATCACAGGGTTCTATTTGCTTCTCTTGAGTTCTCACTCTAAAAAATTTTTTTTAGAGTTTGTCCTGCTTCTAGTGCTTTCAATTTTTTCAGATATTTTTCCCTCTTAGGCAATTTTTTTTGATGTTTTTAGTAACAGGGCTGGTCTAAGCAACATCATCTGTCATTTTTGGGAAATCTATTAAACATTTTGTGTTTTAGATTTATCACTCCCACCCCCGGAGTTTTTTGCTGCTCTGGTTCTTCTGTTTTGGTAGCTTCCACTCATGATGCGCTCTTTTCTTGTTTGTTCATTTGCTGAATTTACAGCCTTATTTGCAATGGACTTACATTTGTCAGGCTTCTTTGACGGTCAGGTTGAAGTTGTTTTCTTTCCAGAGAATTTGTACTCACTTCATCAGTTGTCTGGCAGCAAGCCAACCCACTACCAACTTAAAATAATTTCTTTGCTTGAGGTTTTTCACATCACCTAGGTATTATGAATTGGACCACAAATTGCATGAGGTCTGACTTGTGGTTAAAAATACTCAGGGGAAACTTTTCCCTTTTGTCTCTCAGTTCCAGGGCAGAGACAGGCTAATTTCTTGCTACTCTTTCTTGGCCACCTTTTTCCTGCCCATGGGCAAGTTTTTTTGCCTCCTCCATTTTATACTTCAGTCACTTTCAATAGAAGATATTTCCATTTACTCTGTGCAAGGTTCTCTCCTAAGACTCCGTAACTCGTTCATCTTGGGTCCTCTATGGATGTTAGGATCAAAGCATGGGGATGTCAGGGACTGGTAGGGGCTCCCAGTGTTCTGCTATTCTAAAGCTCCTTTATGTCTTTGCTTTCTTGATGCTACTTTTTTTTTTTTTTTTTGCTTTTTGGAAACAGGGTCTTGCTTTGTAGTTCAGGCTGGCCCTGAGCTCACCAGGCAAGCTGCCACGAACTCAGCAATCCTCCTGTCTCTGCCTCTCGAGTGCTGGGATTACAGGCGTGAGCCACCACGTCCGGCATTCTTGATGCTACTTTTTATCTCCAGGGAGTGTTTGTACTTTCTGTCAACTCAGTGATGCATTTTAAAAAAAGAAATTTAGGGCCAGAAGCTCAGTGGCACCATGGCTGCCTGCAAGGGAAGGTCATGCATCTAACCCCTGGGACCAAAACTAACTAAATAAATAAAAAAGATATTTAAGTATTTAAATTATACAAGTATTAATGGAATCTGCTCTGCCATTGTAATAGTAATGCATCATTTTAGAGTGTCAGCTGTCCCTGGAGTCTAAGGTCATAAGGACTGTGGCTGTGGTTCTTAAACTCTGTTCTTCTATTTTACCACCCTTTTATACCATGAATACTAATTCTTTCATGTACACTCAATTTTCTTTAAAATAATTCATTAACCCATTTTCTCTATAAATCTTTTATATGAAACGAGACAAAAGGATAAGATACATGCCTTTTAACAACTACTTTTTAAAAACAATTTTTTTTTTTTGAGACAGGGTCTCACTTTGTAGTTCAGGCTGGCCCTGAGCTCACTATGTAAGCCCAGGCAAGCCTCAAACTCAGCAATCCTCCTGTCTCTACCTCTCGAGTGCTGGGATTACAGGTATGAACCACCACGTCCGGCACTGTGGTATGTGGTCTTGATTGCTGGTGGGGGTGAGCCACCACGCCTAGCATTGTATGTGGTATCGGGGACTGAACTCAGAACTATTGCGCTTATGAGGCAGGTGCCAGAACCACTGAGCCAAATCTCCAGCCCCCTAAAAACAAATTTTTGTAGTGCTGGCAACCAAACCCCTGGCTTACTCCCAGGTAAGAGGTCTACCACTGAGCTCTGTCCACAATAATTACTTTTTAAAACTTTATGTAATTCTCTATTCTCTTCATATTACAAACAGAACAAAACAATAAAACACAATCTTAACCCAGAGGTTCTCAGAACCTCTGGATTCAAAGTACACTTCAGCATCTCTTTTTGGAGATTGGCCTCTCATGCTAAAATAAATATTAACAGTTTCACCAATAAATGGTTAGGTCCTAGTCAGGCATGGTAGCGCATGCATGTAATCCCAGCACTCAGGAGTCTGAGGCAAGAGGATTGCCACAACCTGGGTCACATAGTGAGTTCAAGTCCAACCTGAAGTGCATAGCAAGACCATGTCTAAAAAAAAAAAAAAAAAAAAAAAAAAAAAAA